>CAXAMN010022207.1:0-27541 GCA_963970005.1 Durusdinium trenchii | reverse complement strand
AGCAGTACTGCGTGTACTGACTCCACTAAGATTCGAACGCAGCGTTTCCCTGCGGTTTTACTTGAAGCGGCCCTGCTCCCGCCTAAGGGTCTTGCAACGACTCAGCCCTTTGCTAAAGGGGATACAATTGCTACTTTTGCTAAGCAGGACCACCGCCTCCGTTTGCTCCTGTCACAACACCGAAAGCTTCCCTTTCCCACAGCAACAGCATGCCTTGTCCCCTTTTCATGCCACTGCGGGGCCACTCACTTGCGGTTGCAAGCTATGGACGACTTGGCTGCAAACACTATCCTCCTGTTAGGTGAACCACAAGAATGGCAAGGTTGCTTGGTACAATTTGACGGCTCTGCGCACAAGCACACGCTAACTGGAGGAGCAGGAGTCAGCCTACTGCATGTAACGCCATCTTCCACCTCCCTTGTCCAGTGGCTTTCCATCCCCTTACTTTCTTGCTCTGATAATCTAGTAGCAGAAGCACATGCCTGTAGGGCAGCCATAAACCTTGCCTTTGAGTATTATGTCTCCTGCATGTCCAAAGGCATCCCCATTGACAGTGTTGTAGTGCAAGGTGATATCTTGCCAGTAATCAACTACCTGCAATACAAAGGTAGAATTAAAAAGCCTGAGGTTGTCGCCATTTTAGAACAGTGCCAGCACTTGCTTGCCCGAGCGCCTTGTTTGTTTCGCTTGGTCTATCTGCCAAGGGAGTGCAACCGGCTAGCAGACTACTTTGCAGGACAGGCTAGTGCTGCAGCTAGGAAGGCGGATGACAACCCGCTTGTTCCCTTGCATCATGTAGCGCTCCCACCGTTTCACTTGGTGCAAGCCCTGGGCTTCATTATTCAACAGGGAGATGCAACGCAAGCCCCTGCCTTCGTTCTCACAGAGTGCCCTTCTCCAACTCCCCAGGAAATGCATGCACTACTCCGAAGGCACCCACACTACAAATGGGTTACAATGGACTACATTGCCTTGGCAGTAGCGTCCTCTCATCGCCTTAACGTAGGGTACAAGCCCACGGTCAACTCCATTGGCGGTAGATTTTACTCAGTCGGCAGTGCCGCACAACGCCTGCCGCGGCAGGCTCGGCTGCTTCTCTTTGGCAACTCACATTGGGAGATAGATATTAGTGGAGCACACTATGAGCTCATGAGGCGGCAATGCAAGGCAGCTGAGGTTCACCTATCACTACTGCCAATTACGCAAATGCGTAGCTACCTCACAAGAGCCCTTAGGGCGCAGGCTGCCGAAACTGACATTAGCCTCCTGGTCAAGACATGGCCACTAGTCATCATTAACAGTGCCACTCCACAGGAAGCTATCGAATACCTTCGCAAACGCATCCAAATAGAGCTGTCACATCACCTGGTGAGCTTTGCACGAGAGGTTTTCGCTGCTAGCCGTTATGCCATGCATCATCCTCCCTCATGGTGCCCTTCTGGGCCAGAAAGGACAGGGCGTGGTGCACCCTTTCACTATTTCGAAGTCCTGGAGCAGCAGGTCACATGGGCTGCTTACTCCTTCTTGCAGCCGCGGGTAGGTTTCGTCTCGGCCATCTGGTTGCATGATGGATTTTGGGTTGCCCCTCGACCGGAGAATGACACGCTTGATGCCCTCAATACCCATCTTTGCCAGACCTTTGGCTTTGACCCTACCGAGCCGCCACTGATGCGGTGTGACTCTCTGCAACCCAAGTTTGCTCAGTTACTGTCTGAATATGCTTCTGCGGCTCCTACCATTGGTTCGCACACCCATGCCTCCTTGCAAGGACCTCTCCCTGAGGTCGTGCGCATACACAGGAAACGCACCTTTACCGGCGCACACCCAACACAACAAGAAGCACTCGAACAGCGACTCGCAAAAAGAATTAAAGCGCAACATGCTAAGCGGCGACGCGCATAATAATTCGTGCTGTGAGCCAACGAAGCAAGCAGCTCCCTGTTTTAATCATTTCTCGTTGCTATCTTTGACAGCGCGTGTTTCTTCCTAGTTAAGATTGACATGGGAGGAAATGCAGCCACTAGATCTCCTTCTCACTGGTTGTTTGTATTGCTCTTTGTCTTTTAATTTGTTGTGTGCTTGTCAGTTGTGCTGTGACTGGGACAAAATTTCTGCTCTGATTCCGCTATCTGGGCTCAAACCGCTGCGATACACCAGACAGCCTTCACCAACGAAAGGTAGGGGGATTGCTCCTACAATCCCTGCCCTACACAACAGAACACTTCAGCCCGAGTGAGAGGGTTAGGACCTTAGTCCTGATCCTCAAGGAGAGGAGCGCATAGTCCTTAGGACGTGTCTTCCGAATGGACGTAGGGCCGGGGGGATTGGACCTCACTCCCTTTGCTCGCCAGATCTATAAACACCCTGACGTGGAGGTACACTTTGTCCAGATCAATATCAAGCTAGCCCAAAGGCAGCTCCCGCTACGACTGGCTGCTGCTGGTTTCCCTAGGACACCAATCGAGGATGGTACATGCCCTCGAATATTGGAAATGCAATTAGTTGCAGTTCCATCTGAGATGCGCAGATCCACCCTTGTACTTACTAGTGGGCAGGTCCTTTATCCCTTTGAAGATTCACCACACATCACAAATGATGGTATCCTCTTGCATGGCAGGAGTGCCCTACAAAGGGCAATAGTTTATCGCATTCTTCAACAATCAGAATGTATATCTCCCAATGGATGGGTGGTAGCGCGAGGACAGGCCAGACCTCCAGAACCGGGGGAGGTTGTAGCCTCTTTCCCTTTCTCACAGCTATATGCCTTGCCAGCTATACCTGACGCCCCACCTCGTCCAACACCACCAATCCCGCCCTGGCTGTTGCCGCAAAGTCGCCCCACCCCCGTCCAAGAGCAGACAACTCGAACATGTGGGGATGCAAATCTGCCACAGGCCAACACAGTGCGCCCCCCTGCCCAGTTCGGTGTTTATGCATTGCAGGCTCTTACGGAACAGGATGTGAGTGCTGGTCAAGATATGCCATATGCACGACTTAGTAGAGAACTCATCACTCGTGCCAGTACAGTGCGAGTGCTAGCGTGCGACATCCAACGCACCCTTCAGAACATACGTGCACGTAGACAGCATTGCAATGTACAGCCAGGGGTCAATGCGTGCTGGGCACTAGCTAGCGAAATGGACATGATACTTACCGCCCTGAGAGAGACGCAGAGTGCCACCACATGAAGGGCTTCCAGAGTCAACCAGACCAACCTAGGTAACCAAGTTGTGGCTGACCAAACTAGCAAGCATACTACCTCGCATCACGGGCTCTTTTACTTACGTAGCAAGCTACGGGCCACAGTTCTTTCTCCGGTAGTTGTGTTTCACGAGCTCATCGCATGAGACTAAGAGAGCCTGCTGCTGTTCAGGCTCGAAGTAGAACAGTGACCGCGCGCCTCTGCCCAGCCTGGTCAAAACAAACAGTAGCTGTGCTTGCCCATGGCCCTCCCTTTCATTGTTGGCCCTCATCAGTGCTCCCTCACTCAGGGCCCAGATGGGCGCCCTCAAGTTGAGGTTGTCTTGCGCATAAGGCTACCACTGGCGGAGTTTTTTGATGCTCTCCTCCTTACACTTGCAGAACAGCACCCCCTATTTCCACAGGGTGGGCGCGAGCTTAATCCGGCTTCTATCGCCCCAGTCAAAGCTGGTTTGCTGGCAAAGGAGCGCAGTAGTCCCCCTGCAAAGGAGGAGGCTTCGCCCAAGCGGAAAACAGCTGGTCGCGTACAACCCAAGAAGCCTGCTCATCCTTCCATGCAGGTTCCTCCTGCTGATCCTACCCACGAAAAGCTGCTTGCGGTACTCTCGCAAGCCGTGCAACTCCCTGACACAGAGGAGCGAGGGGGCGCTACTGCTTCTGCAGATCCCCCACTCACTCACCCTGGGGGGATGGCGAAGCCGCCAACCCCGGCGCCGGCCAATGACTGGCCTCCCCGACAGGCCACAAGCAGTAGGCTCCCGGCACAGCAGTGCATTACACAAGGAAATGTTCATTATCGTGTTGCGGAAGACGGCGCGCAAGAGCATCTACCACCGCCGCGTGCATTTGCGCACCCAAAGAAGTGCCCTGTCCAGTGACCCTGAGACGAGACTGATTGCTCCCCTTCCCCACTTTTTCATGGGCCCCCATAATTGTCTCTATTTGTCCCTGCAGACCTTTGGCTCAGCGTGAGAGAAATAGCTGGACAGGATAGATTGACAGCTCTTCTCTTGTATCACATCAACCGGCTCGACTCTTGACCTAGCCTGCACACATCGGTGCAAGGGCAAACTGCAAGTCGAACTAGCCATGCAGGCGCATCCAGAACCGTTGTTCCTGGCAGATGATGGTACGTTTGTTGATGTCACTGATTTTGTTCGTTTTGAACTCGACCATGGGGACATTCGATATGGGGTCCTAGACCTCATAGTAACCTTCGTCTATCGGGGGAGGAGAGAGCGATGTTACTTACTTCACTTCTTCCCGGTTGATGCAGTCAAAGAAAACGTACACACTCCTTTCCCCGAATGGACAGAGGGGTTTGAATTTCCGCCAGCGCTGCTCAAACTTCGGGCAGTCATAGATGATGCGATTATCCGGCTCTATCATCAGGGCTGTATTGCAATCAACACCAGGGGGGCCACAATCTATGGAACAAAGCGAACTAGGCTCCGCAGGATGATTTTGCACATACAGTACCACGAAAGCCACCTCCTCAACGTGCTGGCTGAAGCAGTGAGCGCTAGGCCCATTTCTGAGAACGCAGACCCCTTTGACATCTTTCTGCAGACACGCCCCTTTTCAGCCTCCCTTCCTCGGCGAGTAGGCTTTTGGTCCACTACCGACAGACAACAACAGCATGTCCTTCGAGTAGACACGCAACCAACTGCGCAACCGCCCCCACAGCGTCACACAGACCGTACGCATCACCAGATCGAATCAGCCCTGCATGCAAGAGTGCAAAGTCTGCATGCATTGGTACAGGAAATTGAGCAAGCAGTGGACGTCTTGCCTCATGATGTGCAGGGTGCGCTACTCACCCCCCTGACTGACCTACATACTCAGCTGTGTGGCCTGGTTTACGTAGCATGGTTATTTTCTCTGTTACACCCACATGCGGATGACCACGAGCAGTAGTGACAGGGCCCCTGATATGCCCCTGAAACAATCGTGAGTCTCCCTCCTTTGCAGTATAGGTTGAACAGGTGTCCCCGGCACTATACTAAATACAGTTGATCTTTCATGAAAGCACTTTGCTGCAACGTTTGGCTCACAGCAGGTCGTAGTGCCCTGCATGCAAGAGTGAGGTCAGCCTTAGCTGACTTCATTCGTGTTGCCTTTTCGTGTGCTTTCGCCGCCAGGGCACCTGCCAACCTTAGTTGGCGGGGGCTATACCTGCATTGCCTAACAGAGAAACTCGCATGTCACATGACCCGTGGATGGAAGGCAGCAATTCACTGGACCTCACGGATACCACTGAGACTGGAGTCCGTGCTCCCTTTGTCTTCACACGTCACCATGCAGACTGGTTGACCACGGATGGCCAAGCCTGCTTTGCTAGGGGCACGGGGGATAGTGTGGAGCAGTCCCAGAATGATGCTTATGCAGCACTGACTATGAAAGACACTCTTAGCAGTCCTTTCGGTCTTGACTCTGCTCGGCCCACACTTGGCCTGACTGACGTTCGTGCGCAGCCATCCAAAAAAGATGAGGGGTATGCTGCTCTCGAAACAGAGGGAGAGCTGCCAGATACTACTGCCATTATTCAGACACTCATCTCACACCGAGACCTGATCATGAACAATCACATGATTTACCTAATTGTGGACAATCGGACACCTGCTGCTGTCCCATATTGGCCGGCCTTTGCTGCCTGGTGGGCCTCACGAAGATGTCTGGTGGGTCCCCAAGACGAGAGGACTGACATACTGTGGATCTGTGCTGATGCTACTACTGGCCTCCATAAAGTTCCATACTATTGGGCAGGGGTCTTTGTCCTAGAGGCAGCGCGTTTCCTGTACCCTGCACAGCACTTTGCACTCATTGATAATGACTGTGTGCCAGTTACGTTATTCGAGGTCAAAGACCTACTGCAGCTGGCGCATCAGCAGCACCAGTGGGCTGATCTAATAGGGTACGCACGCTCCGAATCGAGCCCTAGTGCTGTGATAGGCATGCTGCTTTTTACAGAAGCACACTTAGAGTATAATGCAGGTTTGGTCATTTCAATCGGCAATCGCAACAAGCACAGTCCGCTAGAACATGACACGGCTGCCCTGACCCTGGCAAAGAGCCTTCAGGCGGGTCGACTTGCGCTCGTTTCAAGAGCCAGATCACCTGTCAATCCGAGCGACACTGTCATGAGTGGCACCTTGTTTACCCCCTTTGTTGGGATAGCGATGCAGTCCGCTCTTGACCTCTGCATGGTTTGGTCTTTATACGGTCTTTACATGTGTAAGCACTTTTGGCCCATGCCTGTCCCTAGCCCGGAGGAGTCTAGTCCAGGCAGTCCAATCAAGTGGCCACGGCAATCCCATCCTAGGGCGCTCACCCCAGAGGGAAGAGAGCGAACCCCCTGGGTTACCAGCTGGGCACGAGCTACTTTCGAACAGGGTATGCTATCAGTGCTCCCGATGCTCACAGGGCCATGCACAGTTGCGTCGCTGCCAGGAGAACACCTCTTCCAGGCCAGTGCATTGCCGCGCAACCGGATGCGACCTGCCATATTTCATGCCTTCGGCAAGGCCAAAATTGGAGCACAGACAGCTCTACGTGAACTGGAGCAGCAGGGTTGGGAAACGCTGCCGATGGCTATACTCGGTATGCCCAACCTACCCCCTGCATGGACCGTTGAGACCTGGAAACCTGTCGGTGGTTGCAAGTTTACAGGCTACTCCTCAGGGGCAACTGGAAACAGTGCATTGCGCTTCTGCCTGCTGGTGAGGTGGCGAGCAATTCGTAAACAAGCGACAGAGCTCTTTCCAACACAAAGGCAGGTGGACAGCCTTAGCTGTCTTCCTGCAGAGGACGGAGATGCAGAGGTGGAGTCGGTCTCCACACCCTCGTCCGACAACTCTGCCAAAAGAGCAGACCGCCTCACTAAGGCAATTGAAGGTGACTCGAGGCAGGGCAGTCAGGCACTTGATTCAAGATCATGCACTCCCTGTCCGCAACAGCTATCTCCTTCCCTCTTTGTCCCTTGGAGTCAAGTCGCTAAGCTAAGAGGGGTAGTTGCAGTCCACACAGACATAGACGCAAGCCCGTATGAGCAATTGCGTGCTGCGCTGGCACAGCCCAAGTGTCTTGTCCCTGGAGAAAAAGAGCAATTTCTTCAAGCCAATCACGATTTGTTGTGTCAACTTCAAGGCTCAGTCATGCCCTTGGAAGGTATCGCACCGCAAGTCTTCGAAGCCATCTCTCACCACCAGCAGGATGAATTCACCTGGGTCACAGTCCTATGGATGGTCGCCCAACTCAACAAATATTGGATTGGACGCAACCTCCTGCCACTGCCGTCAGTGTTCCAAATCAACTGCGGAGGGCTGGGAGGAGGTGCCCTTGAGGGTGAAGTCCCCCCACACTTCCACTGCATGTGCCCACCCGTGGGAGAAAGTCAAGTCTATGGGCCGTCACTTTCCCCGGCAGATGTCCTCAACGATCAGGAGTGGGGAGTTGCCTATGGCTGGTCGACCGGAGTGCATGAAGTCGCCACCCTCTTTACGCTCATACAGAATCCGTGCCAGAAATGGGAAGACCTCGGGTATGGCAAGGCAGCTGTAATCTATCAACGCACGCAACTGGTGCTTAAAGCAGCGAGGCTTCTCCCTGCTCACCGGCGGTTGCCGCACCAAGCCTTCCTCAGTGGCCTGTGGTGGAAACTGCTCTCGCTGCAGCCACTACGACTCCTTGCCTACTTGCCAGGGCTGGGGTGTCTGCGACCGGAGGTGCAAGAAGACCCCATTCACTTCACAGTGAATGGTTTCAGTGCAGGAAGCTACACTGGAGCAGTGATTGCCTTAGCAATTCGCTGCCTCTGGCCAGCCAGTCAGACCACAGCGCGCCTCGGTGCCATCGCAATGCCCAAGAGTGTATTCGCAGCCTTGGTTGCCACTGCAGAACCTGACAAACGCAACTACTATCTTGTCCATGCTGCTGAAGATTGTCTGTGCGACTGGAAGCCAACCGAGGAGGAGCTTGGTATGTTGCAACAATCCCTGCACATCACGTATGTAACAGAATCTGCAAGGTGGATGGGCAAGCAAAAACACGGTTACTGGCACTGGCTTCAGTGCCAGCTCCCTGCAGGCCAGGTCAGCCTTACCACGCTGAAACTCACACACCCAGAGGTGATTCCTCGCAGGGACCGAATAGCTGCCCCCATGCGCTTGGCCTCCTGGATTCGTTTTGAAACAGTAATGACCAGCGATGATTGGGAAGGTGCCATTAGCCTGCTGGTGTCCAACCTCCACCGATCTGACCAAGAATTGCTAGTGCTGCTACAGAGGTGTGTCGCGGGGCAGCAAATTGACTCCATGGAAGAAGCACATGCGCTACTGCTGAAAAACTTTCGGGTTGGCAGAGGTAATCTAAGTGCGTGTGCTCAATGGCTGACAGAAATGGCCCGAGACCTTTTAGCACCAATCCCATTCCGAGAGGTGTTTGTCATCCTAGCCCTGTTCCTCCCGCAACTCACATTTGTTGATGAGGCTGCTACAAAGAAAGACCTGTGGAGCAGCCCCACTGTCCGCAAGTTTGGCTTAGTTGTGGATGTCACTCCAACAGCAACGGGGCTACAAGGAATGCACGAATATCGTATAGCCTTTCCGGCGTGGTCACAGTCAGCCATCTTCTGCCCTGCACACTTCCAAAGCTGTAATTATGAGCAACTTGCTAGCAGCCCCTCAAGCACAGTTCATATGGGTTCACAGGCGGGGAAGGCTTATCGGCTAGTTCTGGAAGAGCACGGCAAGTGCTATTCAGTCTTAGCGCTCTTGCTTGCCTTTGCGACCCCTTCGCGGAAACGCAAAGGGGATGAGGCGCCCAGCGAAAAGCTACGCCGCTTGAGCAGCCCTAAGCACTGGGACGTCGCCTTGGTGCCGTTCCCGGAAGAGTTTGCGCCGTTGCCCACGTCAGCTGAAACTGGCCTGGCGTGCACTGCGCCATGGGCTTTCCCGCCCAGCCTCTGCGTGTTGGAATCTAGAGCAACGCGGATCCGAGTTCTGGCCATCGCGGAAGCAGGTGACACTGTCACTGCAGATCATCTCTTGCAAATGGCCAGCTTAGCGGCAGAACATAAGCCCACTGTGCTGGGAATTCCCGGCCAAGTGCCCATTCCGTATCAGTTAGAGTGCACAGTAGTCCTACTGCAGAGTCTGCATGCCCTCTTCCAGCTGCTGACCTCTGGCAGCACGATGCAACACTGTCCCCAAGCTGCCAGTTTCGCTGTGGCACTAGGCACTGCCGCCCGACATGATAAAGGGCACATAGTGTCGATGGCTGCCAGCCTCGCGCTCGCCCTCCGATCTGGTAGATCTACCCTTGCAGTCGCAGGAGTCTTTGGTGCAGGCAAGACCCGATCCCTGACCTTTCTACTTGCCTGGCTAGCCCTTACCACGCACCTTAAGATCGCAGTAGTGCACAAGGAGAACCCGGCAGGCCGGGCAATTACCAAGTTACTCACAGCCTTTGACCTTGGACCAGACCACCAGAGATTCTTCGTGCGGCCTGTCAGCAGGGAAGAGGCGGAAACCAACATAGCCTGCACTGACTATGACTTGAGGGCAAGCGACGCGGCGTCATACATCCCTGGCTGCCATGTAGTGATTGTCACAACCGGACTCGTCTGGGATCAAAAAGGGCAGACTCACTCAACGCTCAACACTCACATGGAAAATGTAGACCTGCTTATCAGTGAAGAAGCACAGCAAGATATGGACCTCAAATCTGCATTTGCGCCAGCAGTTCCCCGACAGCCCTTCTTTCGCCTGCTGCTGGGAGACCCCAAGCAGAGCCCAGGTGGAGTGGCCGATGGACAGAGAGCGCATCGAACACTCCTGCTCAAAGCACCCCTTGGGCTGCGAGCCCCCACTACCTGGTACATGCTGCATGAAATACCGGGGGTCTGCCACATGCTCCTCCGGCACAGTCGAGGCTTTGGCCTTGGAGACCTGGAAGAAACGGCTAAAGCTGTGGGTCACAGGCCACTGGGGAGCAGCTGGTTTCGCCCGGAGAAGGTCAAAGCCACATCTCCTTTCGCCTGTCAGCTGCAGTCTACCTACAAAGATCTCTCCAGAGTGGACCTGGACCTCCCGGAAGGACTGGTGGTAGGTCTAGGATATGCAGCCACAAGCCCAGACAGCCCACTCGACTTCCACCAGGCGCAAACTGCGGCTGAGAGATCGGGAGTCGCAAACCCACATTGCTGGAGTTTAATGCTGCCGACGAGTGCAAGAGTTGCCCAGGAAGTGTATGAGCCGCTGATAGGTATTCAGTACCCCATGTTGTGCAGCCGAATGGGAGACACCTGGCAAATCGGTACCACCTCCATTCGAGAGGATCACAAGATTGCCTCAGGCTTACGATTCATCCACTGGTGCCATGCATCGCCCAGTGCGCAAGCAAAACAAAATCCCAAAAATGACCCCACAGTTCGGGTGTATCAGCATATTGAAGACCAACTCACCAGAGCAGGCTCTGAAGCTGATGACATCTTGGCCCTAACAACCACCCGAGAAGGGGCCACGAATCTCCGCAATTATTTCACCATTGCAGGTAAGAAGGCGAATGCAGAGACTGCAGTCAAGGTAGCAGGCGCTACGGCCAAGCATTGCATCGTCATTCATGGGGATTCAACCTTTCTCAGTGGCGAAGGACGCAACCTAGACTATGACCAGGAGTGCTTCACACGAGCGAATGTAGCATACAGCCGGGCCACCGACCTTACTATCCTGGCATGTCCATTAAATATGCAAGGGATGCCTGGGGCCCTGCAAGTCCTAGCAGCCCTCCTGCATGGTGTCCAGACGATACATACCTACGACAGTAACAAAGAGCCTCACATTGTAGGCTCCCTGGACCTTACAGCCACACAAGTTGAGCAGGCCACGACCTTTTTCCAACAAGCGCTCCTGCCTCACCCTATGTGGTGTGGCCCCCTGCCGGTCTGTCTTGTAGAACACCACCACGGCAAGGTTAGGCGCTTACGCCTCGTCTTAGCCACAATTACGCATCTGACCAAAGCAGAAATTAATAGCCTCGTCGAAGGGCCTTACCTGCCTGGGGGCACTGTATGGCATGACCTCGTTTATGGATATGCAACAGATGCCTCGATGGAACCAGAGTGGCTAGTCATAACAGATGGGCAGCAGCCAGGGCACTGGCGACTCCTTCACAACAGCTCGGGCCCAGGGCGACGTTGCAGCGTAGGAAGTTCCCTACGCTATCAACCGACGCCGAGCATGCGCGAGCACCGTAGTGCACAGGATTATGCTTTCGAAGCTCTGCACCGTGTGTACTTCTATGATGCATGGAGAGCGCAGCCGGTCTTGGATGCCATAGGCTCTGATCTCATCCTGCCACCGCGACCAGGCCTTTTAGAGCATGGCTGCTACTGGCCTCGGCAAAGTCTACCTCCTGATGTCCTCTCTGTCTCTGAACGCGACCCAGACAACGAGGAACAGGAAGCTCGAGAAGGACATATGCCATCCTCTCCTGCAGAGACAGATGATGCAATGGCCGAGGAAGCCACACAAGAGGTTGTCCTGGTCCACAGCTCCCCATCGGAGTCGCCCACCATCCCGAGCACAGAGCAACCAGAGGACGATGATGCCCACATGGACGAC
Organism: Durusdinium trenchii; assembly: GCA_963970005.1. Taxonomy (NCBI): domain Eukaryota; class Dinophyceae; order Suessiales; family Symbiodiniaceae; genus Durusdinium; species Durusdinium trenchii. The sequence goes on along the minus strand of CAXAMN010022207.1, from coordinate 15,719 downwards.
ACTGAAAGTGCCAGCAGCTCTTCCACTGAAGCGGGTGATTGCCTTAGCAATCATCCTGTCTCTCCGGTTACACGTCCCGCGCAAGAGGACATGCGGGCGGCAGGCGATGATGCAAGGAGTGCGATAGCCCCACAGGACGAGAACCTCCCCAGTGATAGCCCCGGATCTCACTTCTCTGAGTCCCCAATCAAGCGACGACCAGGGCCTAAGGCTCATACTGGGCGAGCACAACCAAAGAAGTCACGCAAATCACCTGCCTCAACATCCAGGCAACCACTCGACAGCGTCCCAGAACATGCGCAACCGCCGGTCACGCTAAATGATCTAGCTAGTCGAAGCACTCAAAGGCAGGAAACCCCTACTGGCAGGAACCCAGAGACGCCACCTGACTGCCCTGGCCCAGCGCATGAGCGCCCACAAGCCATGACAGAAATTGACATCGTCAGTGATCAAGAGCAAGCAGAGCGCGGAGGCACAGCCGCCACTGATCTCCAGCTGGAATCCGAGCAGATAGCCATGCAGGTATTGTACGACTATCAAAAGGCAGCGGGAACCAACAGAGAAACTCACGGGCAAAAGGTGCCGCTCCCCTCAATACAGATCTACAGCGACCTGCCTAGAGAATGGCCAATGGCGAGGCTTGCTGTCTCCAGCAAGCAAATCAACCGCCTTGTCCGCGCGTTCCTCTGGAGGAGAGTGACTGAGCACGCTCTCCATGGCTCCTCTTTTATAGACATTCCAGATGAGATCAACCAGGCCTACATCGGCGATCTCCTCCTCATCAGTGAAGCCTTCGCTGCCCCTCTGTCTAATCTCTTTGCGTTCGTAAGAAATGGGCATCCAGCATGCCCTTTCATTCAACAGAAGCAGCTTGCTCTCTATGCAAACCCTCGTTTCTGGCAATATGGCCTCCTAGCTTTCATTGCGAGGTGCTGTTCCTTTGACAATCAACACAGAGAGCAGGGTACAGGAGCAGCCCAAACAGGGGAAGGAAAATCGCAAACCACAAACGAAAAAGATGTAGATGCCCTCACTTTCATGCGCACTGTCATCATGTCCTTCGTCAGGGGGATGGAGTATGGTGAACAAACGCTACCAACTAATGACCTTTTTGTTTATCTACCAGTCCAGATCCTGCCTGACCTAGTCACAGCCATGGAGCAACAGGGCTTCAAGCCAGCAGAGGTGAAGGGTGGCTCTGGATATCGGCCAAAAGAAGAGGGGGCTGAAGACAACCCATTGATTGTAGTGGGAGTGCACACCAAAGACACAGTTTATGATCGGTACCCCCGCATGCCGACTACTTCCTGGGCTGAAAGAGCGTACTCTAGTGGAGCCCTTGACCCGTCTTTGGGACAAGCCTCCGCCTTCCCCTCCCTGTTGCAACTGCGAATGCGCATTGAAGTCCCCGTGTGGAGAGATCTGGCAACAGCCAGAAATCCCACAGCTGATCTGCCGGCAGACGAAGATTCTGCCTCAGACGACACCGGGTCAGCCGAACGGTCGCCACGACTTGCTCTCCCGGTGCCGGTGGGAATGGCAGAAACGCAGGCAGATGAAACAGACGAAGCCACAGAGGACGAGGCCATGAACGATGAACCCAGCTATGCCTTTGCCAAGGGGTATGGAAGGTTTGGCATAGGCTACACCAGACTAGCAACGGCGCTAGGCAATTTCGAGCAAGGGGACATCGGCGCAGAAAGCGCAGTGGTAGCACATTGGCTGATTTCCGGGCTCAGAATTGCCATGTCCCGCACAGGGTGGAACCTGATATCCACCCGTTACAGCTTGACTAAGGTCCCCAGTCCTGTCCTCAGTGGGTACTACAGCAAAGGATATCCTCTCACTCCGAAGATGGCGGATCGTCCTTACAACCAATATGGCACGACTCACCTCTCCGAGGAGAGATGGGACCAGCTCCTTGAGTGGCTCACTAGGAACCCCACGTTCAGGCTCCAACTCGTGAGCCATAAGCAGGCACTTAGGGACCACATGGGCTACAGTCAGGAAACCGCCGATCTAAGTAACAAAGCCCGCCGCACTGACCCCCCAAAGGAAGCGGGAAGTTCCTCAACTGCAGCAAGGTCTTCCTGGCACAGCAAGCCTCCCCCCCGCCTTCGTCCTCAGGGTGGTCCTACGGGTGGTGGCAGTAGTGTAGTCCTCATTAGGAGGCTCCCCACACAACGACAGCCTCTGGGCCGCGCAACCTCCGCCATGAGATGGGTGACCTTAGTCACCTTCTCTTTTGGGGCTCCGTTGCCACTATGGCCTTGCAAAGGATACACCTCCTGTACCACAGTTGTTTGGCTCAAGCAAACCAATCACGACATAGCAATGCCGCCCCCCCAAGATCGCTTTGAGGTAAACCTCGAGTTGGTTACCGTAGCCGGCGCGGAATATACGATGCAAGCAAACCTCTCCCACTATGAGGATATAGCAGAGCTTGAAGATGACATCCTCTGCTTTCTGCCGACAGTGTCTGAGCTAGATGTCTTTGGCTGTGAATTGGAGTTGCTCAACCTCCAAACGCAGCAACCCCTGCCAGAGGCATTCCGCACTGAGCTCTTGCACCGACCGCAGCTCCAAATTGTTGTTCGTCCCTGCATGGTAGATGGGCATTCCATCTGGCAGTTCCAGGATGACGGCAAGGAGAGCTACCCCAAAGCTGTTCGTGTCCCGGCCAACCCGAGTGGGGAAATTGCAGACAGAGCCTTCTACGCGGCACCCTCAATCCGACACGTAGAAGTGGCAACTGGTATCCAGCACATCGGAATTGCGGCCTGGCAGAGTTGCCAGCAATTACAGATTGTCAAGCTTCCAACTTCGGTCGTCAGTCTGGCGGAAGGGACCTTCATGGGGTGCTACGTGCTGCGTCAGGTAGCTGCACCAGGGTGTGTCCACTATGGACAAAGGGTGTTTGCTGAGTGCTGCTCCCTAGGCAGCGTGGGGGTCAAGTGCGAAACAGAGGACAGCAGTGTCCTGGCACCAGGCGCTCAGCTTGGCAGATATGCTTTCGAGAGCTGCCTCACGCTTGCGACTATCACCTTTGCTACAGATCGTACGCATAAACCGCGAGCACTGCCTGAAGGAGCGTTCTGTGGAGCAGGCATTGAACAGCTGTGTTTGCCGAATGATTTTCACAACATCGGGCCGAGGGCCTGTGAAAATTGCAAAAGCTTAGTGGAAGTCAACCTCATGAGCACAGAGATCACAGCCCTGCTCTCTTCCACCTTTGCCCACTGTGTAGCGTTGCAGTGCATATGGCTTCCACCGCGCCTCATACAAATTGGAAAAGAAGCCTTCCTTAATTGTGTTGTGCTGCAGGAAGTTGTCATCCCAACAGAACTCTGTGATATCGGCAACCGTGCCTTCTGCGGGTGCGAGCAGCTGCAACGGTTTACCCTCCTAGATTGGGGAGACATAGAACAGTGGGTGCAGGCAGAGCACAATGCTTTATTTATGTGCGACAAATTTGAAATACCTCATTGGCTGGAACTGCTCCCCGCGGAAGGACCAGATTCTGATGCCTTTGACGAGGAACTCAGCCACGAATATTGCCAATATCAAGCAAGTCCATGGTAGACTCTACGGAGCTACATTGCCATGAATATTGCCATGCCAATCGCTCTGACAAGGAGCTAAACCATGTGTAGCATCAGCATTTGTATGCCAAGCCACGAGCGGCTCAAGTTAGGTGCCTTAGCATCTGTCTTAAGGAAACATCTCCAGCAGTAGGAACAGCCCATGTGCAGACTAGACACCAGTGGCGTGCACAATGATAGCCAATAGCCTGCCGCAAAAAGAGCTTGGCAGTACGCCCATGAGTAGCACTCCCATCGAAAAGGAGCCAGTCATGGAATACCCCCTGCTGCTGACTACGCTTTCGGGCGCAACCGTTAAGGTCACTCTCAACGTCGCCAAGTTCGACCGGTTTACAGATTTAGAAGACCAGGTTATGGATTATCTGGCCTCGGTCACTGACCTCCAAGTTTTTGGGTGCGTCATTGACTTTTTGCACACCGCCACGCAAACCTACCTAGAGGACCCAATTTGGGATAAGTTGCAGCAAGGTAGAGAATACACCATGGTCTTTAGGGACTGTAGTGTTACCCTGCTAGAACAAGAACAGCTCGGTGGTTATCCAATTGATCAAGTCCCCTTAGCTATTCATGTCCCAATGAACTCAGAAGAAACAGTCCCCGAATGGGCCTTTGCAGGTGTGCCACGCTTGCGACACGTTAGCGTCGAGACAGGGATCAGGCTCATAGGTGCAGAAGCGTGGCAAGGTTGCCGGCAACTCCGCATTGTCAAACTGCCGGCCACAGTGGTAGGCATCGCAGATAATGCTTTCCGGGACTGCAAGCTCCTAAATAGTGTCCTGGCTCCGGGTTGTCGCGAGTTTGGTTACAAAGTTTTTTCAGAATGTTGTTCCTTGCAGCGTGTGTATGCATCGGGTGGAGCTGTAAACGTGTTCAGCGGGGACACCAATTTCGGGCAATACCTCTTTCAAGGGTGCATCAACCTAGCAGAGGTCACCGTGAGTGAAGTTCCATCCCCCCGATCTGAATTGAGCGGGTCAACCCAGCAAGACAGGACCAGAGAGCTAGCTCCGGGCTGCCTCAGCTCTACAGGCATCTACACGCTTGCTCTCCCAAAGCACTTTGTAGCCATAGGAGCGCACGCTTGTGACAGTTGTCGACTGCTTAACAGTGTTGACCTCCGTAACACCATGATTGAAGAAATTCCGGAATTCACTTTTGCCCACTGCACTAGCCTTCGGGAAGTCTTCCTACCGACAACCCTCCATACAATCCGAGTTAAAGCCTTTATGAACTGTGCCGCCCTTGTGGAGCTTGCCATCCCGCCTGCTCTCAAGTACATCGGAAGTAGGGCTTTCTTGGACTGCACTGCCCTCCGGAGGCTGATCAAAATGCCCGGAGCACGCAGATGGCATGGGGTTCACGCTGAAGAAAATGCTTTTGCCATCTGTCCGGACATAAAATGGCCACCCTGGCTACACATGATCCCAGACATGGGCTACACTTCTGGCTTAGGATAGAAGATCATTCCCCCATCCACAGCTGTCGTGGCCCCGCTATCAATTTTGTTAGGGTCTGGGTGCGAGCCTTAGCTCGGGTCCGGAGTAGGCCAGCAACTGCGAATCAGCACTCCTCAACACGAGTCACTAACCATAGTTGCCTTCCGGTATGCATGGAGTAAGCGCCCAGAGACTGTCGGATAGAGAAGGATCTCGGAATGGCGGTGATGTCGACAACAGCAAATCATCCACCTGCCAGACACAGTAGTCGGTCACTGGTTTCGGTGTCAAATGCTGCGGGTCGTGGTCGCCTCGAGATGCAAGCTTTCGGCACCATAGCATTCGATGACCTATGACGCAAACGACCTTGGGCGACACAAACTATCTAGGACCAGACCCAACGAAGCTACGCTTCCGAGCCAAGAGAGAAGCAAGTGCGACGTGAGCAGTGAGTGGAGCCAAGTGCCAGTTTGGCATTGGAAAAGGAGGATTTCCAGACATATATGGCAAGCCAAATGCACAGACACCAAATAGAACCATGACCTCTTCTCGCCATCCGCTGCGAAGTGAGCCGTTAGGAGCGAGAACCTTAGTTCTGCGTTCCTACACGGCGGGTGGTAGATAGTGGCAATGAAGGATGCCCAGGGGGAACCTTAGTTCCCGCTGTTGATGTCCGACACTGCCAATTTTGTACAAAGAGGTACAGACATCATGCTAGGAGAGCTCTATGTTTCACAGGTTTCACACGGGCCTTGCACGCACCTCTCACCTTTTGCCATTGAACAGCGCCGCACAGACTCAAGTGGCATCCCCCTTTTTGGCACCGGTGTGTGCCGAAGGGTGTTGGGTCTGCCTCCCCACGGGGAGGTGGTGCCCGATACACCCTTAGCTGCAGGCTTCTCTCGCTAGGAATTGCCGCCGTAATTGAATGCTGTCTGGCAGCAAGTGACTGGCCTTGTATGCGCCATCGGTTGAACGGGTTGTGCTGCAAGTATAGTCTTTTCCATGGTTTGCTGCTTAGATCTTCGCACTTTCGGTTGGCCTGATTGCAACCACTGCTGGAGCATTGCGAGACACCTGGCCTGCAAAGTGACCTTGTTTTGCCACACTGTGGTGTGGCCGCTGGTCACCAACACTTGGTAAGGAAAGTCCGTTTGAAGCCTTGATGGCGGCTTTTCCAAGAACACAACTTGCGCTGCAGTCCACTTCTTTCGCGAATTCAGGCCCACTAGTTGTCACTAGTCCCAGTTTCACACGTTTCACCTAGTGTATAGGGAAGACTACAAGATGGTGGAGTCGGCCTGCGGGCTTGGGTGTTTGGTTTTGGGGTTTGTTTTTTGGGGTCTTTGTTCCTTTCTCCACCATCTGTCTTTTCTTCCCTTCCTTCAATGATGACCTGGGCACCATGCCCACACGGCGTCCGTACTCGTGGAAAAAAAAGCTTCCACCACAAGCAGGTCGGACTGGAGACCACTAGTATCCAAAAGCAAGTCGGCGTCGTGGTCCTGCAAACTTGTTTTATTCTAAAAATGAATTCTATTCTTCCACAGCGTGATTGCAGGACCCGTGCTCTCTCCCTGCAGTTTCCACTCCAGCTGGTCCTGCGCAGCCCTGCGTCAGGGACTCCCGGCTTCCAGAGACCAGCTGACTGATCAGGAACCATGTGAAGCGGCCAAGCGGATCACTGACGCGTGCAAAAATCTTGTCCATTGACGGCCCCAAAACCAAGCGCCATTTTGCAGTCGATTCCAGGGTCGCCAAAGTGGGCCTCCCCGGAACGAGCTGCGTGCAAGCGCGGCTTCATACATCCCTGGCTGCCACGTTGAGAGTGTCACGACTGGGCTTGTCTGGAACCAAAAGGACAGACTCACTCCACACTCAACACTCATATGGAGAATGTGGACCTGCTCATTAGTGACTCTCACTCAAAGCTCCCATTGGGCCACGAGCCCCCACTGCCTAGTGCATGCCATATGAGATACCAGGTGTCTTTCACCAAGGACCTCTCCAGAGTGGATCTGGATCTCCCGGAAGGACTTCTTGTTGGTCTAGGTTACGCAGCCACCAGCCGGGAGCCCGCTCGACTTCCGACAGGCGCAGAATGCGGCCGAGAGATCGGGAGTCGCAAGCCCGCACCGCTGGAGTTTAATGACGTCTAGAACAATGCACTACGAGCCACGTTCAGGAGTTTGAGCGCTCCTGAGGTCACGACAATGCACCACGAACCTCTTTGGTACTATGTGAGTCAAAGCGGTTTGAATGTCTTTGACTCGTACCTTCATGCGTAGCTTTTGGAATGTTTTGAGCCAAGTACAGTTCACAGAGGATTTGGCACGTTGGTTTTTCTGCGACCACTTGATGTGGAGTTCACTTTGCACAACATGATGCTTTTGAAAGGAACCCACGTGGTCGACTTTTGCATAGCTTGATGTGAGCAGTCAATGTTTTTACGTTGGCTCAAGCTCAACGTAAAGCCAGAACAAGTCAAGCGAACGCGACACGTTTGCTTGCGTGTGTGTGAGTGAAGGAAAGTTGAGGGGAGTCCGATCTTGTGAGTCATTTGCATTTTTGGGATCGACGCGTTCGAGTTCGTTGATCGTTGTTCTTTAAAGGCACCCGCCCGGGCTCTCCCTGTGCTTCGTGTAAGGAAGAACGCTGTAGGTAGCAGTACCGCGACGCGTCTTGTAGCGTACACGTAGCTTCGCATGGTAGCGGAGCGCTGGGCTCCGAAGGTCGCTAGACGCCGCGTATTGTGTTCCAGGGCATAATGCAGCAATCAGGCGCGCAAGCAGCAGTAGGCAACGTTCCGAGTAGTCCCACGCACTTGTTAGAGCAAGGCGGAATGTCAGAAGTACCACCACGGATCCCGAGTACGCCTAATCAGAGTACGCCAGGTAGCGTGAATGGTTTGCAGGGTGGAGGTCGTGTGACACCCAACGCACCACACATGCCGAACATGCCAGGAGCAGGATTAGGGTGGGGTCACTCGAACTTAGCTGGTCAGAATCTTAGCAGTCAGAACCCTAGTGGTCCGAACCTGAGTGGTTTTGCGCCAGGACTGTGTCAGTTCCCTAGCCAAGTGCCCAACTTAGCAAGTGGCGATCCTAGAATCTCAGTTGGGAATTGTGGAGGATGCGGTTGCTGTGGCAGTTGCGCACCAGGACCTGGATGTAGCAGTGGTTTTGTAGGTCAGGCAGGACAAGGTTGTGGCTCTTTGTTTCCCTGTTTAGGTGTGAACCCGGTTGGAGTGCAAGACGTTGTACGTTTAGCAGAGGGTATGTCTGGTGCACAGGTCCTATCCTTGGCCCAATACTTTCAAGAACAAGTTCGGAGAAGGACTCACGCACAACCAGATTTGTTTGGACAAGTACGGAGTGCGCCAGCAGAACCGTTCACGCCTGACTTGTTGGCGGCAGGTTTGCCGTTGCCAGTGGAAGCGCAGAGTGCACGGCAGCAAGCTGATGGTGCAGGTAGTGACAGTGGTTGGAACCAGAATGATCCATTTTCACGGACGGACAAGTGGATTGGAAATCCACCTCAGCCATCCTTTGAGAAGTGGCGTGATCGTGAAAGTGAAGTGCTCAATTGGGCGCAGTATGTGGCGGATTTGTCAGCATGGGCGTCCCAAGCATCTTTGCAGTTTGGGATTGAGATTCTGCAAGCATCTAGGTGGAGCACACCAATCCGTTGGTCATCAATGACGTTGGTGATGAGAAGTCGCAGTATGCGTTTGTTGGCTATTTTGAGATCCACGTTCATGGGTCATCCCAGGAGTGCCACGTTGATACATGCGTTCATGGAAGGAGTGGACATTCAGGCCATGACCTCTGACGGTAGTGCAGGAACCAGTGCGAACGGATATGAGCTTCTGCGTCAGCTTACGCAGGAATACTCCTTGAGGACGCGTAATGAAGCACTTGTTTTTCGAACTGCGTTGGCATCCAAAAGTTTTGTTCTCACGGCTCAAGAAACATCTCCTTCGTCGCTCGTGAGTGATACCGTACGACGTATCGAACTTGAAGCTGCTAGATATCAGCGATTGTTGAGTACACTCCCGTCGACGGTTGATGCTGTAGGGCTACAGGTGTCAGAAGCTGATTTGCTCATGGTGTTGGTGCGCAGTTTACCAGAAACCGTGCGCAACTATGTTTTGCACCATGCAGAAGGAGAAAGCTACCAAGCATACCGAAGTGCAGCATGTAAATGGGAACAGCAGCAAAGGATGTTTACGGATTTGGTCCCTTTAGGAGGCAAAAAGGTATCTCAGGTGACACACCACAAGGAGGAGCAGCAACAACAACAAGGAGTAGAATGGTTTGATTTGAGTGAAAATGACGAAAATTGGTTTGTTGATGAGTTGCAGGGTTCCGCACAAAAGTGTGGAAAATGTGGGAGTAAGAAACATCAGACTCATGAATGTAGTGTTGATTTGACCAAAATCAGGTGTTTCCGATGCAACCAGACAGGACATGTCTCGATGAATTGCCCGCAATCTCGCTTTGCAGGACCAAAAGGAAAGGGTCAAGGCAAAGGCTCAAAAGGTTTGGACGGACGAAAGAGTTCTTGGGTAAAACAGGACATGTTCAAGAAAGGAAAATTTGGAAACGGAAACCAAACGGGCAAAGGTAAAGGTGGAAAGAAAGGAAAACTGAATGAAATTGAGTGGACCGCAGAAGATCTGTGGTGGGACAGTGAGGAGTCTTGGTGGGGAGATGGATCCCCGGTAGCCGCGACTTGCAATAAGGGTTGAGACCAGTCAAGATGGCTACGGCACAGGTGGAGAGCTTGGTTCAGAAACTCAGTATCGCACGGATGCTGCTCAGTCAGAAGGAAATGCGCTTGGAAGTTTGATTCTTTCACCAGTTTTTGTCCTTTGTGATTTTGTGTCAATGCGGCCTTGTTTGGAATTGGAACCACCGGAGCACGACGCAGAGACTGCGACAGAGCCTTCGAAGTGTCCAGATTTGTCCGGACCTTTGGCGAAGGGCTTAGAGAAGAGTGCAGGGGAAACGGCAATCGAAAAGACGCATGGAGATGCACATTCATGTCATGCTCTTCCGGCTCTGTCTGACTTCCCTTCCCCCGCAAAAGAGGGGGGGTCCAAACGTCGACGTTGGGACGGGGTCTTTTTGGATGGGTGTCCTGTCAGTTTTCCAAGCGAACAAATATCGGGCATTCCACAGTCATGTCATGCTTCGTATGTGCAGTGTGGTTTGAGAGACGACAAACGGGTTGTTTATACAAACGAGACGAGTCAAGAGTTGTGTGCGCTTGAACCTCTCCGAATTCGACTTCTTTTGCCGTGTGTTTCAACTTTTTTGAACGAGACGAAACAAACGTTGTCAGTTGCAGCTCAGTCTGTGAAGTGGGTACCAGTTTTGATGCCCCTCTTGTCTGAAATGGTGACAGATGATAACAGTTGGTGGTTATTAGATTCAGGTGCGAGTGCCACGGTCATGAGCAGCGCATGCAAACATGTGTACATGGTGCATGATGTTCAGGCAGCAGTAGATGGTGATCGCTACAGGGCTGCGAATGGAAGTCAGGTGCACATGCAAGGCGAGGCATCCGTATCTGTTTGGATGATGTTGCGTAATGATTCCAGGTCTTCAGACTCAAATGTGGAAGGGTGCGCGTGGAAGAAGGCAACGTTGCGTGCTCTTGTAGGAAACATTAGGCACAACATCCTGTCCACCACAAGGCTATGCGCTGGAGGTTGGAAGTTTTCACAAAGCAATGAAGGTTTCCAGGTCACACACAGCGCGACTGGTCAGCGTCTAGGCGAGGTGGCATACTTTGCAGGTTGCCCTTGGGTTCGACTCCACCCTGTAGAAACTCTAGATCGCAACACTGATGAGGCCGAGGTGTCAGGATCACAGCAATTGTCGTTGTCTACTATTGCAGGTGTGCCTGAGGTGACCGCTTCTGAGAAGGGTTATGAACTTCCTGTCTACCCGTTGTCACGAGCAGCAGCGCGTGAACTTGAGCAACACCGTGCACAAGGACACACACCTTTTCACCCAGGTTGCGTTGAGTGTGCGCGAGGACGAAGTGTTTTCTCCCACAGGCGACGATCAGAGGAAGGGTTACAGTGTGAGATACAAGCTGATTTTTGTTATTTGAAAAGCCAGGGTGAGATTTTGGAAGATGACCAAGGCTTGGGAAATATCAAAATTCTAGTTCTCACAGAACTGGTGTCGAATGCAGTTGGATACATCGTTGTCACAAGTGACCTCAAGGCGGTCAAGAAGAGGATTTCCAAATGGCTGGAGCTGTTTGGATTGGCGTCGACATCAGGGGCCACGTCAGTGGTTTTACACACTGACGCGGAACAGGCAGTGGGAGATCTCATTTCAGATTGCTCAGAGAGGATTTCGTTCCTAGTGAGAAAGGCAAATCCACAGCAGCACCGGAGTGTGGGTGCAGCGGAACGTGCCGTTCGCAGGCTTAAGGAGAGCTTGGGTGTTTTGAGAGCCGACTTGAATAAGTCTGGAGCCGATTTGAACTTTACACCAGACAGTGTGGCAGAAGCATTGACGTATTTGGCCTTAGTTCACAATCATTTCGGCAAGACCCCTAGTTTAGACTTTTCACCGCTGGAGACTGTGTGCGGCAGGCGACTTAGCGAACCCACATCGACTTTGTATGGTGCTACAGTGTTGGCTGAGTTACCAGATGCAGTTCGTTTTCGCGCTCCAAACGAAACTCGGAGCATCGAAGCGGCGTATTTGCACGCAGGACTTGATCATGGTCCCAAGGTTCAAGGGTTTGTGCGGTTTGAAGGCCAGCTTGTTTTGCATCAATTTGTTGCTAGAAATGTGAGACCAATTCTCCCATTGAAGTGGGATGCAGAGATGGGAGCAGGGTTTATCACGATGAGTGGTCACCCGATTGAGGTTGAGGATTTTCATGTGTCGAGAGGAGCGCTGGTCGATCCCCCGCAGGCCGAGCATGCAGCTAGTTCAGCTTCCCGTCCGCAAGGTATGGAACAGGAACCACGATTGCCATTGCCAGGACCTGAGGGTGTGCCCGTGCCTCAAGAGAGAAAGCGCATGCATCAACAAGAAGCATTTGAGGCCAGTCAACCAAAAGTACCTAGAATAGAAGAACCTCCTTTTGTTCCAGAGTCAGAATCGGCTGTGCGACAAACAACTCCTAGCCAACTTGCTGGTGAACCACAACCCACATTGTTTCAACCGACTCGTTTTTGTCCCGCTTGCGATACAGGAATGGTTGCGCCTGGAATCAGGCATTCAGCGCAGTGCCGTCGTCGCAGGGCAGCCTTTGATGCACAGGAAAATCTCCAGAATCTTCCGGTACCATTGGAGGCCGAATACACCAGACAGTTCAAAAGAGCTGCTGATACGGCAGTGCAAGATTTGGAAGAAACGACCAGGGCGAATACTGAAGCTGTGGAAACAGACTCAATCTTGTCTTCCTTGAACTTGTTTTGTTTTGACTCCGGTGAATCACTAGAATCTTTGGATTTTAGGGTTCAAATGACGTCACCAACACTAGTTCTGGATGAGATCAGTGCCATACAATTTGATCATGGAAAGGAACATGTGTCCAAGCAGCTCACTCTTGGGGGAGGCAAGGTTTTGATTTGGTGCCCTGATCATGTCATTGATGACAGCACGTTGGAGGCCTTAGAACCTAAGTTGGGTTTCGAGGGCATGTTGGAGGAAATTGGCAATTTGGAGAAGTGCAAGGCGGGGAAACTCTTGAGTGAACAACAAATGAACGATTTGAAGAGACTGAACAAAAACACAAGAGTAATACCTAGTAGATGGGTATGCGCTAAGAAATCCCCAGTCAAAGTCAGGACACGGATTGTGGCAAAGGATATTAAAAGGGGGACGACGGCTAGGGCCATGGGATACAGCTCACCCACTCCCAGTGTAGAAGGGTTGTTTCTTCTCCTTTCCTTGAGCGCTAGCAGGGATTTTCGAGTGAAGACCTTAGATATCAGTCACGCCTTCATGCGCTCTCCCCTTCCGAGCTCCGAGACAATCTTATTGAGACTTCCGCTGTCTGTGAGCTTGGTTGATGGCAGTGCGGCGTATCTCCACTTAGATCGAGCGCTCAACGGGTTGAGAGATGCGAGCCTGAGGTGGTTGAATCTTTTGAGTGAGACTGTCAAAAGTCAAGGATTGTGGTCAGACGAACTTGAGCCCTGTATTTACCAGGGAGAAATCTTTGGTGAAGACTCTCAGGTGCTGGGTGTCGGCATGCTCATGGTGTACGTGGATGACATTTTGTTGTGCACCTCTACAGAGCAGGCAGAAAGGAGCGTGATCAATGCCATTTCGGCAGTTGTACCAACTAAGGTGACTGGACAGATTCTTCCGTCAGATGAAGGAGGCGGAAAGGTGTCATTCATTGGGAGACATCTTTATCGAAGGCCCCAGGAGAAAGCGATCTTTGTAGCAGTAGATCCAGAGTATCTCAACCCTACTTTCAATTTGGAATCACACAAGGATCGAGTGCTGTGCCTAACATAGCAGGCCTGTTGGAAAAGAAGGATGCATCATCGAAAACACCATTGTCGTCGGAAGCGTACTCCCGGTTTCGTCGGGGACTCGGTCGCCTCATTTGGTTAGCCCAGAGTAGAGCAGACCTCAAGTTATGGCTATCACTAATTGGTACACAGCAGTCAGCCCCAACACAAAGCACAGAAGCGGCCATTAGGGCAGTATTGAGGTATTTGTTCACAGATCGAAACACAGTCCTTCGTCTTCCATCTCCAGAGTATGAGGGAGTGAGACTCACAGACCATGATGGCATGGTGACTTTCTTACACACCTTTTCAGACGCATCACATGCCCCATATGAATTCAACCAGCGAAAAGGCATCACTGGAGGGGTCATTATGGTCGAGGCAGGCTTGATTCGATCTCTGGCAAAGCAACAGCAGGCCACTTCGTTATCGTCTTGTGAGGCTGAGCTATATGCTATTCAGCATCTCACACAGGAGGCAGTTGCCTTCTCCCATTTTGTGCATCGCGTTCTCTTTGGCTTGGGAGAGATTGACGAGAAGGAACAGGTGGACATTGTATTGGAATCAGATTCCAGCTCAGCGTTGCAGTTGATTGGTGCTGTTGATCTTCCACGTCGTTCCCGGCACATTGATATCAAGTTGACATGGTTGAAGGAACGTGTTAGTTCCAATGAGGTGCAACTTCGACATCGAGCGGGAACACAGAATGTGGCAGATCTTTTCACCAAGTGTCTCGGAACACGTGATTTCCTTCGACATCGAGCGGTGTTGGGATTCATGCAAGCGGACATGCCATTGAATGAGCTGTGGTTGTTGGCTGAAGCGTTTCATGTAAGCAATCAGGCATCAGGTTCAAACAACCCAGACTACTTGATGGTTGAGGTGTGTTGCACTGAGAATTCCAACTTGAGGTTGGCCTGTGAGCGATCGAACATTATGTATGTTGGTATCACGGCTAACATGGAAACAAAAGGAATCAAACAGAGGGTTGCCCACTTGGTAAAGATGAAAAGGAGCCAAGGGTTTGGATTCATGTGCACGTATCCACACCATGTAAGACAGGTTCACCGTTGCAGCACTTTCGAGAAACTGAGAAACTGTCTTCCGAAGAACAGCAGACATGGGAACAAGTCATGGAAGCAACCACGCATTACCTGAGGCTTGGTGATGTGGGCTCATTTGAACTCCCGTTGTACAACAACATATGGGGGAGGCCACTTACTCTTCGCGTGATGGAGAGATGTGGTCTAGCGCATCAGAGTGTTGTGAACCTTTGTCAGGCAGGATACTCAGGTAGGTCCGGGACTCCAGTGGGCAAGAAGCTTAGTTTCGTTTCGTCCTCAAGAGGGTTTTGCGCATCGTTGACAAAGAGATTTGGAAAGTGCACTTGTTCAGAACATGCAGCTTTTTCAGATACAGACTACTCAAAGACTGCTTTCTATTCTCCTACTTTGTCAAGAGGCATTTTGAATGCTATGAAAGCGGCGCGAAGAGATCCCTGAGGACCGATTGTTGTGAACCTTAGTTTGGTAGTGAGCTGGCAGTGAGCTTAATTTGTTTGAGGAATCAGGAGCAAGGAGCAAGCATTTACAACAAACACCGTAAATCGCGTAACGCGAGAGCGAATGCGAGTAAGACGTCTAAGACGCCTCTAACATAGTGCTTCTTGTGACTTTCGTTTTTTTGCATCAAGCATCACACTTGGAATTGCAGTCATGTTTGTTTTGCACTTGGTTTGTGAACTCGTGACGTCGTTGTCGGTTTTGGGGTGAAGTGACTCTCAAAGAGAGGTGTACCTGAAACCCTTTCCGAGTGTGTGTGTTGTGGTGCGTGCGTGTGAGGCCTAATGTGGGCCCGTTGAGTTTCCTTTCTTTTGTTTGGCCGGTTTTGTTTGGAAACAGCTTCTTTTGCGCTTCTAGCCGGCCGACCTTGTGAGAAGCCATGGCCGAAGGTGCATGGTCCGAGCCTGATGAAAAGGCCTTGCAGGTGATGCTGGCTCGCAGGAGCCAAGGCATTGTGCCACCTTGCGTCACGCAGACTGCAGGTAGCATGACGGATGCTGCGAAGAGGCGCTTGGTTGACTTTGAGAGTGATGAATTTGAGGAAGTCCCATTTCCTGGTTCACCGAAGGATCGTGTGGCCACCCTTGCAGCTATGGATGTGACGATTGCAGATGAGGGC
>CAXAMN010022206.1:1022662-1050691 GCA_963970005.1 Durusdinium trenchii | reverse complement strand
CGTAGCATTTTAGAGTGATGAGTTCCTCCCCACCACTTCCCGCCATGTCCCCCTCACCCGCTGGCTTGGCGCCGACGGAGGGCATTCCTATGGTGGCTCAAGCGGTGCTACATCGTGAAATTCTCCATGTACACGCCTCTTTGGACCTCATTCACCCTCACGATTCTTCACACCCGTTTGGCGATACTTTCCCCGGTCCAGCTTCGTGGTTTGGACTCCGCCATTCGACAGGCGATGCAAGTCACCCACACCGCTTTGCACTACACTCACGAGCTGACGACCACCTTCGGCGTGATCCACACTCTGGATTTTGACACTGATCAATTGGAAGCTGAACTACGTGGTTTCACTTTCTTCGAGACCATCGCATTCCTCACCCAGACACCCGTCCTCCCTCCTCTTCGACGACGACTTTTTCACCTCCACGCCGGGCTACGACTTCTTCCACACCGGGCTACGACCTTTTCATGACTTCCCTCCATCGCTCTGACTCCGGATCACAGCCTCGTGTGACGACCTCTACTACCCGACCACCTCTTGACAAAACGCCATGCTTGACGGTTTGGTTCACACGTTGACCAGCTATCAGGTCGTAAGAGCTTCCCTGAGGTGTCTTTCAGTTTGTTTCACCATACATATCTGCTACGCCCCAGCTTGGAAACAATCACCCACTGGTTTCTCATGTTGTTCATTTTTCCGGCCTCATGCTTTTGATTCCACGATTTCCTCCGATGACATGATTTCACCAGTACACAAAGACTTTTTTACATGTTTGTTTCCCACAGCCATTCAGCTCTCTCCCCATAATCCGTTACTGAATTCTCATCGATGATCTCTTCCCCTGGACTTCGTGTTCCGGAACCTTTGACTCAGCTCATTTCCACTGATTGGCGGGAGGTACCTCGCCACTGTACGCTTTGAGTTGGACATAAGTCTCTTGGTTTACCAGCCTTTGAACTACATCAGGCGCCTTTAGTTAAAGGCCAGAAATCAAACTCCACGACGCGACGAGCCGACGGGATGATGGCGTACCGTGCGTGACTGCAGATGCATTGGCACTTTACCAAAAGATTAAAATTTGCGCACAAGTGGTTGATCAGACCACTCATCCACCGAAATGCCATAGCTTCGTTGGACTGGATAAGCAAATCGGCTCCAGTCCCCCTGCTAAAAGCAATTCAAAAGAATCCCTGTGACTACAAAGGGCACACACACACACAGACACGCCTCCCCCCAAAAAAGGGGTAGGCTGTGAGGGGAAGCTTCAGTTCAGATATGGCATCATCGTGTAGACGGGGAGCAACCGTGTGTAGTGGTCGAAAAGGGAAGTGTGTGGATTCCCGTGAGTATTCATGGGAGGTGCCAAGAACTCGAAGACGACGGGAGTTGACATAGTATAGAACCAAGTCTTCAAGGGCGCAGGTGTGTGGTACTTCCCAGACCCGGGAATCGCCAGTGGAAGGAAGGGCCATCCAGAACGCAGTGCGTTGCTCAACCGTGTATTCTTTGGTCTCAATCTGGGCTGTTCAGGATTTGGTTTCTTAGGCTGGCGTGTGGCACCGCTGTCAAGTCAGTATGCAAAATCATAAATGTGTCTCTCCCAGTGAGAGTCCAGGGTGAGCCCGAGGAGTGCCCCTGTGGACCCGTCGAACGGGTGTTAGTCCATTGTTCCCCTGCCTGGGAACGTAGGTGTCCGAAGCGGACAGCAGGAGGCTTACGCCAAAGTTATTTGCCAAGACTGGTTGAAGTCTTGAGTTCCAAGCTGGCTCATGCCTTTACGTGACCGCAGCGGTCCAAGCAGCCAGCCACTTTGGCAGGGCACAAGGTGACCACAGCGGTCAAAGTACTTTTGAGGTTCGGTGGAACCTGTTGGAGCCGTAGCACTTTAGAGTGATGAGTTCCTCCCCGCCATGTCCCCCTCACCCGCTGGCTTGGCGCCGACGGAGGGCATTCCTATGGTGGCTCAAGCGGTACTACATCGTGAAATTCTCCATGTACACGCCTCTTTGGACCTCATTCACCCTCACGATTCTTCACACCCGTTTGGCGATACTTTCCCCGGAGTCATAAGTTGTCTTCGGAGGTCTCCAAGTTTTTGTCGACTTTTTCAAAGCAGGGGAGCGGTTGGCATACTTGAAGTCACCGCTCAACGAAGACACTTCAGTTTTGCTGTGATATGATCACCACCTACTTCCTTTTGTGGCCCCGTTGTCACTAGAACAAGAAATTTTCCTTTGCATCGGTTTGTCTTCCGCAGTCACGTGTCATTTAGAATCTGGAGACGTGAGAATTCTAGTTTGTCTTGTTCGTTTTAGGGTGATTGAACACCGCTGCATAGGTTAAGAGGTGCCCTGGTTTACTCAGCCATTTTTTCTCATTCACAGGAAGCGATGCAGTCCATGCGTACAAATTCCTCTAGTGTGCGGGTGATTTGCAACCTTTGCAATATCGAGAAACCGACGAACCTGTGGATTTTGTTCCTGTGTCTTGTTGCAAAGTTTAGCACGACTTGGCACAAGGTGGGCATTGATGTGATGCTCCAAAAAGGATCTAAAGTCATGAGCATCAATTGAAGTTTAAACTTTTGAACTATATAATGCAAAGGAAACGTCTAGGGCCCAAACTTTCGCACTGATGCACTGATGTCAAATAGACAGAATTCTTGCATTCGGTGCCTCAATTTCAAGTCGACAGCCACCTTCCCGTATCAGCTGTCTACTTATAATGAAACAAAGAAAACTGCACATGTTGGGCTCATAGCTTACTTAGCACAAATGTGGATGAGGCACAAAACTCACGATTGTCACAGCGATTGCAGTCTTTGGAGCACGGCTCGCAGGTTCTGCCTGACGTTGCTGAACGGATGAGGCAATGGTGAGGTTTGCTCTCCGTATCAAAGAGCGTGCAGCGTGCAGTTTTGCCATCGTCCCCCAACTGCAAGCATCGCATATAAAACAGGTCTTGGTATGTCTTAGTCAAGAAAAGCAACACGCGTATAACAACAACGCGTCTAATCTGAAACGCAAAAATACCAACGCGTTCTACTTTGCGTCACTGGATCCGAGTCTCCAATGGCTTGGTCCCCTTCACCATAGTAGCTCAGTGGGCATACATCTGCACAATCCTCCACAACAAAAGGGTAACAGGGCAACATACTCCTCTGGCAATCCATCCACAACAAATTAGCACCTTATGCCTAGAGCACTCTACAACCGCAGTTACAATCTGACTCAACTCCAAAGAAATGTGCACTGACGATTCGTGACGATGGCTGTTTTTGCCTGAGACTGCCTGATTCTGCTAGTGAGTGATTCTGTCAATCTCTAGTTCCACGCCCAGCCTGCGTGGGAGTGAGGTACTTGTCATTCTTGCACTCCAAACACCTTCAATGAACATGAAATTGAGGACCGTGGGGATTCCTAGAAGCTTGTTCAAAAGGCTGCGTCTGAGTTGCTCTGTCGAAGTTTGGCACTTGTGGCAATCTTCCATGCATGGTTGGCATGTCCGTCCAACAACTCCAAATCCTTCGTGGAAAAAGCCATGCCCGCAGTCGCCTCGAAATGTCCAGTCATATTCAGCCACTCTGCTTCAAAAACACTGCTGAACCCCTCGTTTGCGATGCATTCACCCACACTTTATCGCGAACTTGCTGCAAGAAATGGTAGTCTCTGTATTTCCGTGGAGATTACATAATTACATAACTAACTTTATTCTTAAACCCTGTCCTATACAATACTACTGTATTTGAAAAAAAAAAAGCAAATCCCTCTGCTCTTCACAAACGTAGATAGTTGCAGGAATTCACCGAGTATAGACCTGAATTTATAGGCCTTGCTTCCAAAAATGTGTCCTTTCTTCAATATGTGATAAAGCCACGCATTGAAATGCGCGGACAAATGCAGCAACTGTTCTCTACAGCCTTACTTTACGAATACAAATTGTTAATGTAATACAGAAGACCACATCATGACGACAAAAGAAAGAACAAACCCACATAATTTCAGAGGAACACATTTGTAAGTTTGCACTAATGTAAGTTTTTTTTAATTAAATGGCATAGTTACTCCTGTAGAAGGTTTTCTTGGATTGGATATCCTGTAAGTACCGTATTGAGTGGTTTGTTCCTTTAGGTCGTTCTCTTGATAGGGTGTCATTGTCCGGCAGATTCCGTTCAATGTCTTGGCAATCCTGCCATGCCCTTCCTTGCATGCGTACATAATGTCATGGCCCTCCGAATGGATTTACTTCTGCAAAAAGATGCATACAGTATCTGAGCGTCCTCCAAAGCGTCTTGTCAATGAAGAGGACATGATTCAACAAGGTTATGGTTTGGAGGAATCTGCAGCCATGCAAGCAGGGACCAGCGCAAAACAGCATGCGAATAAACCAAAATACACCAAACAAAAGAATAGCATAGAGAGAGGGAGAGAGTTGCACATTTAGTCAGGAACACAACAAGATCTAAACCAAAGCAATTTAGAAAACATGAGCTTGTGTGAAGGTTGCCTCCGGAACACACATAGAGAGACTTCAGGGCGTGGTTTGAGAAACCAACACAAGATTCTGAGTGGCCACGGGCGTGGAAAAATGCCTTCGTCGATGCGACGGATGTGATAAGGGAATTCAGGATGAGAAGGAATAAAGCACAAAGAAAATGAGATCGGACAAAACATGGGAAAACGAACAATTTGAAGTAAGAGAGCACAAAAACAAACATAAAGTGGAAAGGAAAACGTGAAAGGAAAAACGAGGCTCGGTGATACCTGCACTTTATGAGAACTAATGCGATGAGAACGCTGGAAAGGCTGGAGAAGGCAAGTGGTTGGTGAAGACTGCAAAGACGTGTGCCAAAAAACATCAAATCGGCCAGTTAATTTAAAATAAAAATGGCCATGTGATCACATGTAGAGGTAGGACTATGCAAACACGGCTGACCTGCAACAGAAAGCCCAAACTCAACGCGCAATTGAAAGCCACAGTGAAAACAAGTTGGGCGGATGATGGGTATCATGGCCCGGAGTGACAAGAACTTGGGCAAGACAAGGCCTTTCAAAATCACAAACGTAACCCCAGCAGTCTTGCTATTACAAAACCGTGGGCCACCTTCTCTCATAGGCCATATCAACTCTGATCTGTCTCCTTGCTTACCCTCACGTCCTGCTTTCCATATTGTTCTTCACTTTTCTTGCTGTTTGGCGTTGTTGCTGGCGCCATCCTTTTTCATGTTCGCTTCCGTGGCCCGGACAAGTCAAGACAATGCAGCAGTGGCAAACAAAGTGCCAATCACATGTAAGGAGACAAGTCAAACAAGGAAGCAGTGCAGCAAATGACCAAAACGCAAACCAGCCCCCAGTCATTGAGAAGCAAGAACCCCTATACCTTTCAGCTATCTGGGAGCAAGGCTGTATCTTTTAAATTTGTTCAAAGTGAAGACCAGGGTAAATATAGGGTCCAGACTTTCGCACTGCTGCTCTGCTGTCAAATAGAGCGAATTCTTACATTCGGTGCCTCAATTGAAGATTGGAAGAGAGCCGGTGCATTCAGCCCTAGGAGTCATCCACTTGTGGCTTCTCGTGACTTTTCAATAACAAGGGAAGCTGCAACGAAGGCCATTCTCGCAGGTGTTGCAGTGTCCTGGGCATTGGAGACATACCCTGTGCACGTCTCCTTAGCCGGCGCGTTGTGAATTTAGTTGGAAACTCAAGGTTCCCCAGTGCACAAATCAATTTGACGCAACAAGCATTGAATATGTGCATGATCAGTGACGAACGTCTTGTGTGATGTGGGTGCAAGAACCCTACAGACTTCTGACTTCTGCGAGGCTGATTTGTTCACGCAACCAGTCCGCCACAACAGTTCATGAACACCAGCTTTTGATTCGTTGTCAAAATGCTCATGTGGTCAGTGTTAATTGTTCTCACACACACATATATATATATATCAAACGACTCCTGTTGCATCGAGTAAATATGCGAGTGATCGAACAAGGTGTTGTACGAGACATGAAACGCTGTTGGCAGGAATTGTTTCGCTCGGAGTACATTCTGACACATGAAGCCCGAGAGTTCTGGAAGGCGGAGCCTTATTACCCTGACTAGCACCGAACCCAAAATTTCACGATATGTTCGAAACGATAGCGTTGTGTTGTTTTCTGGTGGGCTTCCACTAGGAAAGGCTCATCTTGAAACAATGCAATTAAAATCCAAAATAAAAGCAACCAAACAATGCAAAAAAAGGCTAGGTTGATGCCAATGCAATCCAAAAAATATGCTCACCAAAGTGCAAAACAATGGCTAGATTGATCCACTGCCACAAAAAAGGAAGCGCGGACTCCCTCGCGCTCTCCTTCTCTCTCTCTCTCTCTTTCTTCTCTCTTTGTTTCTTGATTTTTATTATCTTTTCGATCTGTCCGTTGGTAAAGGTCAATTGAGACAGAGAGAAACCGGTGGTTTGATACGGTGGCGTTGTGGGGCGACTGTGCCATCCGGGATCTGGCTGGTGTGTGGGTGTTTGAGGTGGGCAGGTAGGGGCCGGGACGGGGGGCAGGTGGGGAAGGGCTTGGCCTGGCTGGGCGGCAGGGCGGGGGACAGGTGTGGCGCGTGGGCGGGGGCGGGGTTGGGGACGGGGTGGCGCGGGGACGGGGCTGGCGAGGGGGGGGGCGTGACAGGGATTTGAGGATGTCTCGAGTGAAGTGCAAAAAAAGCAAACAACATGCGAAAAACGTGTGAACAAATAAGCGAAAAAAGAGCAACACGAGTGCAAAAACAATGCGCCGAAAGTGTGGGGGGGTTGACCTGCCAAAATTGAAATGCAAAAAAAAGCGAAATCAAAGCGCTGGCTTTCGGATTTCCTTCTTCCATCTTTGTGGACTAGAGGCCCTAGGCCTACCTGGGGTCTACAAGTCTAGAGTCTAGGGTTGAGGTCTTCCTAGCGCGGCTATCGTAAACTCCTAGGTCCTAGACTCAACTAGACTCTATATAGTATATACAGACGGCTCGGCGGCTAGATCAAGATATATTGTATAGTATATCTATGTACAGTATGTATATTTGGACCTAGGAGCATCCATTCTAGCGAGCGCATAACACTTTCCACCATTCAACTAGTGTTACCAAATCACGTGTGGGATTGCTTGTGCTCTTTTCATCCCAGTGGGTTAAGATTGAACAGCCAATTCTTCTGTTGGTCAGTGGTTGTCACCTCAGAGAGCTTGCACCTGAGGTTGCATGTTTTTTTTGCATTTTGTTAGGCAGTGCAACAATCCTGATGCTCTGTTGACACCTCTCCCAACTTGGCCAACATCGCCAGCCGTGCTTCGGTGCGGCAAGCATGCCAGTTCACAAAGGTTTATTACTTCACCAAGTTAAAGTATAGTATGTTGCATAAATTGTCATAAATTAGTCGAAAACGAAATTCACCGACTGCACGCAGTTGCACCACTAGCACCAGTGCACGTCAGAAACCACCACTGCAAAGACCTCCCATGGGAGTGCAGGGCCGCACAAGCACGACACAAATCACATGTTTCAAGCCCCACCCCATTTCCAATCAAACCAAACTAACCAAACCATCCAAAAAACCAACCATCAGTGAATGAGAGCAAAAATGGGAGAACTGTGAATGCTTGGAAGATTTCTCCAAAGGCACACTCAGGTGGCCTGCCAACCAGAGTAATTCAACTACCAAAGCAGTTGGCAAGACCCTTGTCACTGGCGCAAGTCGACCGCGTTGCAGATGCTATACGCCGAGCAACGATCATTCAGCAATTACTGGTTCTACAAGGGCGATCCCGTCTCTTGCTGTTCCATGAATACAATAATAACATAAACCAGTTCCCCTCTGTTTGACACCTGTCAAAGTCTTGCTGATGCAAAAACAACTCCACCTATTCTATAGTCTAGCTGCTAGACAAGCCAAAAATAGTCTCGTGACAAGAAAACAAATGGTGGCTTTTGCACTGACCTGTGGTTAGTCAAAACACCACAAACAAACCGCAAAGCACTTGGAAGGGAAGGGAGGGAACCAAGGTATATTCAGAAGTTGATAAGGCAGAACAATAAAGCTCAAGAAGTAGAAAAACTTAGAGCAAACAAACCCAGCTTGGAATCCTGGACTACATAAGCAGCTCAAGTGGACCTGCAATTAGGGACATCACACAAGGCACTTCTTGAGTGAAGGAGCCTAGTCTCTTGACAGTCATACATCGCTTCCCTTGTCAAACAACTTATCAAAGCGAGTAAACAGGAACCTGAGGCAGTTTCCATCAATGCCGCTGGTGACGTTTTCGTAGTATCCTCAGGGGCCAGTGCATGGGCCAAATGCTTGTTCAATTGCTAATTTCAGAGTCGATTGCAAGCGTCAACAGACAAAATTGGACGAAGAATCATCTAAACCTCTACCTGGACGTAGGATTCTTGGAGGTACGCAGCTGCTCTGATGTAGTCTGAAGCTGCATCGCCAATTCAGTTCACTTTATGAAGGGTGTAAATAATGGGTGGAACCATTGCTTCGGCCTACGCAATACAGCGGAACCTTGCTCAGCCAACGCTCCTGCTGGACACTCTGATCTGCACTGTCCATACGCCGTGAGATGGGTGTTGTTGTTGCAAACCGTGCACTCCTAGCACTGGCAGCCTTGTTCTTCAAAAAGGCCAATGAATGATCGAAACTTTTCTGTATATATTAATTAATACACATATTCCTTGCCTTTCAAAGGTTCCTGATTTGTCTCTTAAATTCGTCTCTTCCCTTTTCTACGTGGTGGCCAAACAAGACCTAGATCGTGTGTGCTTGTCCCAACTCAATGGTTTGCAACTCGTATACATACTATAAAGATATAAATATATATATATATAACTTCATAAACTCATTGTACTTGTTGACAAGTCCTCGGCGTTGTTGCACGCATAACAATTCTCGGGACACATTGGGCATGTGCCTCCAACCTAAGACAATGCACTTTGCGAGAAAGTAATACAAATTATATAATACGCTGTATTTTCAGGCTCAACCACTAAAATACAGTCAAATTCCGCTAAGCTGCAACTGCTAGCGCTCCTTTTTGTCGCGATGAGCTGCGTGCTTGAGCCAAGAATTGGCATGCTGCGTAAAAGCATAGCATTGGGTGATGTATTTCAACACCCCCCTCTGCTTTCACTAGCGACGCGTGAATTAGCAGCTGTGATCGGGCTAAGCTATGATGCCAGCATGGATCTTCTTTTAAAGACCACTCTATGGCATATGCTTAGAATGCATGCAGCTCGAATTTAGTATGATCGCCAGCTTCCGGTCGACCACCGCCCATACTGGTCGCGCGTCCACCATTGGCCCTGGTAGTAGGTGTAGTATACCCTCATTGATCGCCATCTTGATGCTCTCGGGCAGCAGCACGAGCTGTGCGGAGAGCTCCCTCTCTTGCATCTCTCACAGGCACCGATTTGGATGTTGTGGTTGACGCTGGCGAGGGAATTGGCGGCGTCTTCGGGGCAGATGGATGCAGCAAGGTAGTCGGTGGGCTCGGAGGAAACTTTGCCGTCGGCATTTGGCGAATGTCGATCGTACCAATCGCATTGACGCCAGCACTTGGTGAGCTTTCTCCCTCTGGCTCAGCGATCGGGGCAACCCTTTGGCTGGGCGCGGCCTTTGGAGGTGTCCGCGGCGCAGCAACGTGCGTTCTGCTAGCCTTGCCGCGACCCTTCGCCGCATTCCTTTCAGTTGCCCGCTCGCTCTGCTCACGCTTGCTTTGCACGAGCTGTTGGGCTACTGGCAGGGAGCTGTCAATGGTCTCGTGAAGCTCTCTCAAGGTAGGCGTCTCGATGATCTCCATGACGCAGGTAAAGGTCAACAAGTTGGTTCCTTTTCCCCGGCTCTTGCGATGATCGCAGAGATCTTGAAATTCCTTGAGGGAATAGAGCTCACGCTTCCAGATGATCACCCAATGGGAGTGTTCAAAGCGTTCCAAGAGCCCTGGATCGCTGCTTGTGATGTCCGCGATGTCTTCGTCAACGTACATCAATTTCGCAAAATCCAGGTCATTGGCGGTCCGCTATCCCACTCAAGATCAACCTGAGCTCGAGTGCGTGGAGGCATGGGAAGATGGCCGTGAGCCACTATGTCACGCAACTGGATGTCGAGCAAGGTAATGTTGCGCGGTCATCCGTTCCACGAACTGCTCGGCGTTCCCATAGCGGTCAGCCATCGATGTATACCCCAGGCCGATGGCTCTCTTCAACTGCTGCAGTTCCGATGTAATCGCCTTCAGGACTGCGATTACCTCGGGCAGATTCCTCGCGGAACTGCTTGCTCTGGCTGCCGATTCTCTCGATGGTATCAGCATCAAGATACTTGTAGCCGAGCTTGTTGAGCAGCTCCTTTCTCTTCGCGAGGACGCCACGCTTCACCTCAGATGTGCCAGTGATGTTCGTATTGCGTGCGGGACACACGATGGTGCCGCTGACAAGGTTTGCACCGCATCCTGGACACATGACTTCTTCAGTCGGGATGTTTTCCCGCTGGACTTCCTGAGGCGGCTCTGGGGTGATGATCTCCACGTCTTCCTCGGCCTCTGGCTCTTCCGCGGCGGGGCGCTCCCTCTTCTGAGTCGGTGCAGGTTCCATCTGCTTCCTGAATGGCTTGCCAAAGGTGCAGTAGTGGGCACTCCCTCGCGGGAGGCTGCCGGCGCCTTTGGAATGACCCTTGTCGCATTGGACCTCGACCAGAGGATGATGTCCTTCTCGGTATCCGGATGTGGACAATATATGCGCTCGAGATATTGTAAGGTGACAAAATGGCACCCGCCTTGGTCGTAAAGCAGATCAGGCCATCGGCTACTGCCTCACGCAGAGCAACAACAACTTCGATCGGATTGAGCCTCCGATTTCCCGGCGCCACTTCATTTTGGCGAATCTGATTTCGAGCCAAGTAGATGTGGGCTCTGCCGGAGTTGCGCCGGGCTCCACCGCCGACCAGCAGGCCGTCTTGCTGAACGCCCTTGATTGCAGCGTGAAACGTCCTCGATGCTCTCCATGACGGGCGCGCCAGTGCCGCGAAAATCGGAAAGGTCTCTGCCGGCGTCCTGATGTCTGACGTACAAAACGTCGGCATTGAAAAACAAGTCATTCTCCGAGCGAATGAACACGTTGTTGTGGCCTGTAGCTGCCCTTATCTTCAGTGGCCAGTAAGTCTGGTTGATTCCTGTGGCTCTCTGGTGGCCGGCAATTGCGAGGAACTCGAACCTGTTCTTGTTGTCGAGTTTTGCCATGTGCATCAGGTCCGTCACTTTCATGCGGGCTTCGGGCAACTCAGCGAAGAGTGCACTGACAAACTGGTTCAAGTCAAGGAACCTGTCTTCGTCATGCTCCGAATCCCAATCGTTCGTAGTGATGTGGTTTTGGAAGATGCCAGATGCCCTCGTCAAATGACTCTTCGTGGCAATCGGTACCACCTTGGTGGAGAGCTAAAGTCCCAGCCGCTGATGAGGATGAGCTCGTAGGGATGGCCATCGACTACCACTCCAGGCACGATCTTGCCATGTACATCTTCCACCTCGGTGTACCGATATTCAGCCTGACCAGTCAGGTGATGGTTGGTGATGTACGTCTCGTCGAACTGGCTGTCGATAAGCCTGGTCTCCCACTGCTCCTTGGTGATTCGTCCTGCGCGAGTGTTCTCCTTCTTGGGAGCAGATGATGCTGAGGGCGATGCTTCTGCTTTCGGGCTAGCCTGTGGAGGCTGCACTGACTGTGCGGCTTCGGCCTCCGCTCCAGGCTCCTCTTCATCATCACTTTCTTCCTTCACTGCTGTGCGGGCGATTGCCACTGGTGGAGCGTCATCATCCATCGGCTCTTCTGTCTTGGCGGCCACAGCGATTGGAAGCTCCATGATTTCGTCCTCTTCCATGTACTCGTCGAGGTCTGGCTGTTCACGGCGAACCTCTTCGACGGTCAATGGCCTGGAGGCGGCCTCAATGCGCTTCTTGCTTTCCTCTCTTCGATGGATCACATCAATGACAGCTTGCCTGTACTCTTCGCGCTGGCTGGCGTGAATGGGCTGAGGCTGAGACTTGCGTCTAGCACCTTCAAGTCTCTTGTGCCATTCCGCTGATTGGCGTCGATCATTCCGGGCAAATGGGGCGAGAGGATGGCGGACAGGTGAAGGATGTAAAAGTTGGCATTAAACCAGCTGAGACCCCGTGATTGGTTTTTATCACAAAACGTCATGTGATATTGATCCTTCAACTCCATCTGCCACAAGAGCGGATCCAGATCGATGATCACGACATCCGGTTCCGCAAAGGTCTCTCGGAACCAGTGCTTGATGTCCTTGCCGAAGTGCGTATAGATGTTGTGCAAATCATAAATGTTTGCGTTTGGGATGCACGACAAGGCTAGGACATTGCATCCAGCTTTCCGACCCTGCTCGACATACCAGGTCAAATGCCTTTTCGTATCGGCTTGGATATCGGCTTTTCGTATCAAATGCACATTTGATAGGGTCGCCCTTTGCCTCTGCGTAGGGATATCGGTTGGTAGACACGATCCCATTCTCGCCCACGAGCTCGTTGCCAGCCCTCACCACATTCACGTAGATTCGAGCATCGGGCACATCTTTGCGGATGGCTCTTGCGCAAATGATGGCGCGCTTGATGAGCGTCCGCAACTCGGCGCCCCAGTGCATCTCGTGGTGAAATTGTAGCGCGCGCCGGCATCGATTGTCATGGAATGCTCGTTCCAAGTCATGACACACACACGAGTCTTCTTTCCGCCTGACACCATTGCCAGTGTACTGTCGCTCGCAAGCACTTGGTACACTGGGCCTGTCACTGCTGACGGCGGGCGGTGATAAGCTAGGCTGCTTCGCTTGGCCTCGATGAATGGGTTCAGGATGCGCTGCACACATTCATAGCTTTCCCGCCAGGTGTCAACCGCGGACTGCGCCGTGTGGTCGTGGGCTAAGCCCAAAGCCATCTCCTGAGCACCCTGATCTTGCCCGACATCGGCAAAGATTGAGCTTGTCAGAAGCCTCTGAAATAGCGTGTCCCATCCACGGAGGATCTCCTTCTGGTGTTCGGAGTAGTGACGCTCCCGCTCAGTCATGATGGGCACTGCGAGGCAAACGGCTGCTCGAATGGGTTTGGGCCTCGAGGAATCTACGGAACACAAACGGAATGCCTCGTGCAACGTGTCAGTCAACTCAAATGTGTAGCCTTCAGCAAATTTCAAAGATTTGCCTCTGGACTGTTCATGTGTGTGGCTACCATCGCATGTGAAACTAGCACATTAAGCTGTGGTACATCAGTAGCTATCTTCCATCCTTTCTTCAAAGGCTTGCCACTCAATCCCTTAAGACCGAACTCCGTGGAAGGCGTACTGTTGTAGCTTATAGTCATTGATAAATTTCTGCACGCTGGGCCAAGACCAGTACTTGCAATTCTTTGAGAGCTCGAACGTTACACTTGGCTTGTGCGGGCTAGCGTTTGCAACGCAGCGCTTGAAGCTTTTAAATAGCTTACCGAAGAGTTGCTGCTGCTCCGCGATCCGTTCGCTACCATTTGGCAGATCTTTGTTCACATTCGTCCAGGGACTGCCTCCGGTGCATGGAAGTGACGCGTAGAAGAATACCATTCCATTTGGGTGGCTTTTCTTGAACGCTTCAATCTCCTGGGCTAGCCATTGTCGGCAGCTTTCTGATGTTCCGTCCTCGTTCTCGGTGACGCGGATTACCTTGCAGTTCTTTGCCGGCTCGCGTTGTTCACCTAGCTTGGACGTTGATGAACAGCAGAATTCTACTAACAGGCGAGCTATCGCCCTTCTGATCAATGCCTTCACTTAACACATTTGCTGGGGCGGAGGCTCGCGCCTCGCTTCGGCCAGTGGATTGCACCAATGATGGTCCGATGCCGATGAGCCTCAGCGCGTGCTCCCACTTTGCAGGACTAGTGAAGGGTTTCGTCAGGATGTCGGCGACTTGAAAGTCGGTCTTTACATTCACTAATTCAAACTGACCACACTCAAACTGTTGCTTTAGCCATCTAAACGAAACGCATTGGGTTCGGTTGGCATGGCGCATAGACTGTGAATGGCCAGTGGACAAAATCGTAATGGTAGCTTGGTTGTCTTCCATGAACTTGACTCTGCAAAATTCGGGAAAGTATGCAACCATACCATTGATATGACTTGCCTTCAGCCCTGAGTCCACGTTTCCGTTTCGCATAGCATCGATCTCTGGACCAATGATGGTGAAGATGCCTTCTTGCTTGGGCATCGCTGCAAGGCGAGCTGCTGCATCAGGTGCCTGCTTGAATAGCATGAGGTGTTCGAACAATGCTAGGGTTGGAATACCCTCGGCACGGACACCATGGTTGGCAGCCACTACTTCAGCCTCGGTGGAACTCATAGATTCCATAGATGTCACAGTTTGCTTCTTGCTATACGCATTGAGCGGGTAGTATGTACTAGGGCCCACGAGGATCATGGTCACACCTGATGTTGACTTAGAATCATGCTCCCCTGCGAAGTCGGCGTCTGCGAATAGCCAAAGCTGGCATTCTTCGAATGGATCGCCTACGAGGCCCTCCAAGTATTGGTTCTTGGTGTGATGAATGTAGGAGACTAATCGATGTAATGCTACATCGCGTTCAATTGACCATTTCGTTACTCTTGATGCAAGTGATAGCGTGGCACGGAGTAAATCGAATCTGGCCATTCGGGCTGCAAAGAGAATTTTCATAAGAATCTTACTAGCAATGGGTTGCAATCTTCCGGGCTCCTCTTTCTCAGAGAGCGTGGGCTTCGGAATGCCGAGCTCCGTGAATGGTGTGTAGCTCTTCTTGAGTGTTTCAGGTTTGACTTGAGCTAGCTTACAATAAGCTTCGACGCACGACTCGAGGAAAGATGACATATCATACCTCACGAGGTTCACGGGCTTGGTCACGCAACCAGCAGGCTTTGGCGCAACACTTTCAACTGGATTGAAGCGCTGCTCCTTTGCCTCCTTCTTTGCCTCCCGCTTCGATCGATGTGGACCTGGCCGGTTCTTCGATGGTGCAGCAACACTGGGCTTGTTGTCACCATAATGAAAAACGGATTTTCCTGCCAAAAGATATCGGTTTTCATATTCGGGTTCTTGAGAGTCCAGTCGTCTTCATAGGTATCGATTCGTTCTTTGGGCAAACGAGCGTTCGTTGCGTTTGGTGACCCGTCATTGATGATCACTGCTGCGTTGAACAGGGTCGTCCTTTGTGGCTTGAGCGAACCGTTGAACTGGCCCCCTTCGTCCCCCGGGAAGAAGAGTTTCTTCCTTGGCTGTAGGTGATGGCGCGTCCAGGTTTGATGGTTTGGGTCATGCTCCCAGTAGTCATTCTTTCGATGAATCTGCGCAGAGCATGCGCTTGCGCGCTGCGGGTCAAACACACGCGCAAATGGATGTGCACCGATGGGTAGTTTGACACCGTTCTTCTCAACGTGCATGCACCCGAAGTACCTGTCATAGGGCTCTGGCTCGCCCAGATCGACAACCGAGCGAATGCCGGCCCAGCCCTTGGCCAAGTTCTTCTTGGGCCCCGCCATCTTGAAATCGTCGGCGTAGACCACCAGGATGAGGTCCAACTCATCGTGCCTGAAGATCGATTGCCACATCTCGGCGCCATCCCTTTTTGGCTAGATTAGCATTTTAATGCTGTTCCCAAATACCCCCACTGTCGGGGTGTCCGTACAATGCTAAAACCATTGGGACCATGGGTTTCCAATATTTCTCTTCCCAATCTTTCGGCCACCTGTTGCGAGGTAGTTCAAGCCATGTTGGGATTCCATTGAAAGTTGCTTGGACATATGCTTGAATTGCATCTGCTTGCTCTTTCCCATACCCTGGTTGGCATCCGAAGGCATCCAATATCTTGGCGGCCTCCATTGAGGCAGGGCTTGAGCCGAGCTCAGCGAACAGTGCGTGGTCTGAGTTCTCGTCCCGGACGTTGTTGCCCTGAAATACCATTCTTCCTTTAAACTTTCTTCTGGGATCGTTCTCTGGTAGTTCTGAGCCTTTCTCATAGCAGGCTTCGAATATCCTACCCAGATGAACCTTTTCTCCCTTTCTTCGGGCTTCCTGAATGATCTTGTGGAGTTCACGGACGAGCTTTTCATCCCAGACACCTTTCGTTCTGAGCTTGTTCCATTCAAGGTCAAGCGCCTCTCTTGCCTTGGGGGTTCTAGCGACTTCCTCTTTGGAAACGAGCCTTGCCACTGCTGCCCACATTTCGATATCTTGTTTGAACTCAAGACGCTTGATGTGTTGTTCAACCATCTGCCGGATGGGCTGACGATGAGATTCATTGACAGCCCCCCTGGTTCTAGGCATGCAGGGCACTGCGAACGACTCGTTTGTCAGTAGTTTCTTTCTTGCTGGGAGCACTTCCCATTGGCTACCAGGTGACTGGAGCGTCGAGGCGGCTTTCGATGAGGAACTGGTGACTCCTTCACTCTTTTTCTGTTCTTCCTCTCGAATTGCTTTCTCCCTTTGTCTCGGACCCATCATTTTCCAGAGTTCTGAGGGAATGCTTCGTGGCCGCTTCGAACCTTTGTAGGTTTTCACAAGCCTAACTCCATCATAATGGTAACCGTCCGGCACGATCGACCCGTCGGGCAAAATCTCCCCAGGTTCAAGTGGCTCTGCGCTGGACTTCTTCATCTCGACGTCAACAGGCGGCTCTGTCTCCTGAGCAGGTGGCTCAATGGGCTCTGGTGCAACGGATGGTGTGTACTCCAAATCGGATTGTTGTGGAATGATCGGATTGGGTACCGGCGGGATCACGCGATCAGCAATCGGCTCTGGAGGTGGCTCAAGGCTGTCGGCTTTGGCTTTCAGCGGAAACACATGGGTTTCAGAGGGCAACTCCAATCGCTTGGTGCGTCGAATGACAACGCTGCCATGTTCCAAATGGTAGTCGATGGCTTCAAGCTTCGTGACAAGATACTCCCCTCTCCACACAAAACCAGGCTGAATATGATATCCTAGAAATACCCCTTCATTTGAGGTTGGCGAAAGCTTGCCTGCGGTGTTGTCTGCCCTGTCTGGGTTGTTCCAAAACAACACTTTGGCTCCGAAGGGTATGGCATCCCATCGAACTCCGCCCCGAACCTCAGTGACCATGGACTGTCCCCCCCTGACAACTGCGGGTTGGCATTGACAGCAATGGCAAAATGCTGCATTGCCATCGGCCACACGCACAAAGGCATTCCTGCTTGAACGAGGTTGGATCGAGCCCCTTCCAGCATTTGGCGTATCTCGCGCTCCACGAAGGATTTGCTGGAGTCCACGTACTCTATTGATGTTTGATGCCTATAACAAAGTTCCTTGATAGCGGCTTTCAATTCCCGACTATTATCCGTGTAGATCACGTGATCAGGTCCTGCTCGCTTCCAGAGTCGATGAGCCATTGATGGCGACCTTTTGGCGCGGGCGCGGCAACGGTTGGTGGCATCAACACGGCGTGGATCTTGCATGGTGCTAGCAGGTTCCTACAGCACTTGCAAGTCAGACTTTCGAGGTCATCTACTGCCAATTGAAACCACATGATGGTTGAACCGAATTTCCGAACTGCTTCACCGTCTCTTGCAGCTTTCTTGCTGCTGTTTTGGCATTCAACACATGGATTGGGTCCAATTTCTTTGCTGCTTCAGCAGTTGTGAGGACTTCGTCATACTTTCTAGGACCATGAATGACTGGATTGCATCGGCCATGAGCGTTGATTTTCTTCACCCCTACCCTTTTATCGAAGGTAACGCGTTTCTCATTCTGTGCTGCCGTTTCTTTTCTTGGGCTACGATCCGAACAGTAGCGCTGCGTGCGTAGCTTGATCGAACGCAGGGAGTAGCCGACTTTTTCGGCTTCGGCTCCTTCTTGGGCTTCGGAGAGTTTGGCCGAGCTGGATCCTTCGGAGCGGCTGCACTCTTCTTTTCATGCAGGTACAAACACTTATCCCCACGGCGGCAATCTCCACGTGCAAAATAGACGCATGGAGTCTTTGCCGTCTCCTCTTTGTTGAGCTTTTTCTTTGGGTCACGACTGGACGTTCGGGGTGTCCTCTGCCTAGAGGGCGACCTGTCCTTCTTGTCATGACGATACGGGCACTCCTTTCCCTTTCACGAAGTCTCTGCGCGGGATCTTCTTTCTGTCAGGAGTTCTTCCCCTTGGGGGTGTTTTCTCCCTCTTGGCTGGGGGCACCACGGGTAGTCCGGCCCTGTCTTTGGGGTTGTTCGGCTTCCGTTGATTCTTATCGACGATGCGATCACGATTCTCCCTAAGCCTTTCACGATCGATCAGGTCTCGAATGGCTTTCGCAAGGAACGAATACGTCTTGCTTGGATCACCCTCCTTTGCCCGATCATAGGTGTCAATGTCATACTTGAGTAGCGTGCTAGGACGGATCTGACGGAGCAAAACATCACGAAGGACTGTTTCTTCAGGCTCCTTCTTCATACCGGCTAACACTGCGTCCCAACGATTGATGAATTTCTTGAGGTCTGCGATGGTATCCCCGAACTTCGCTACCTTCAAAAGGTCTTCTAGTGAGTAGAGAGTACCAGCTTCCTCGGATGTTTTGAAGTAGTCATCAAACATAAGAAGTACTGTTCGACCTCTGGTCTGATGTCCCTTCTTTGCTTGCTCCTCCTTGTGATTAAGGATTCTATTTCCCAGGTCACCACGGGCTGACTTTGTGAGAGCAGCGGTGAGCTTCGTGTCCAAGGTCACGAACTTGCCTGGATTCTGGAGCTTTGCCTCGAGTTCAACACGAGAGAGCTTTGGATCCCAAACTTCCATAATCCACTCCCATGCTTCGTCGGGCTTGTCGGACGACGATCGAACGAGCTCACGAACCAGATTCTTCCACTGACGGTAAGTCTCGGGCGTGGGCATGTCCGGAATGGCAATCGTATCGGCTTCCTTGACCCTTGGTTTGCCTTCATCGTCTTTCTTGGACTTCATTTCTCTAAGTAATTCTGCAAGACCACTCATCAGTGCGTTGGTTTCACCCGAAGAAGTGGGGACTTTGCCATCGACTCCTCCGTCGCCAGCGTGGGACATTCGTTCATCGGCAGTTTCACGTGCATCGACGAAATGCTCATCCTTACCGTGGGCAGGCTCCAACGCTGCGGGATGTGGCAATGCTGCAGGTGCTCGTGATGGGTAGAAGTCACCGAGTTTCTGAGCGAACCTTGCATCTAGCCTCGCCTTCCAATCAATCTCTGTTGGTTGGGGCAGGGCCTCACGGCCTGCTGGCTCGGATATCACTGGGGTAGCCGACCCTGGCAGGTGATGCGGTGCTTCAGCCTCGTGCGCTGGAATCAACCCATCAAGCTGATCTTGGAGGAGTGCGTTGGTCTCTGATGCCTTTCGCAGTTCCTGTTCAAGATACTCTTTCCTTTCAGTCCACTCGGTCTCCATGATATGGCGCTGCCGCGCTGCCTACGTTCTTCTTCAAGGAGTGCTCTAGCTTTGTTAGAGGCATCCTCCACCATCTTGTCAAACATCTTTTCCAGCTCACTCATCTTGTCGTTCATCTTCTGCAAGTGAAGCTTCTCTGCTTCTGCCTTCTGCTCCGACATCCTCTTTTGATGTAGGCTGTCTGCGCTGGCAACTTTGGCCTGACTCTCAGCCAGCTGCCCTTCCAACAAGTTGATCCGACCCTGCATGGCCAGGACTTGCTTGTCGCAAACTTCCCTCATCTGATCGATGGCAACTCTACATTGCGAACCTAAGGCTTGAATAGTAGAGTGCATGATCTCTCGATGCCTCTGTTCCGCCTCATAGCGGACAGCTTCTTCGTTTCCCGAAGCGATCTGATGAACATTGTTCTGAATAAGCTGAAAGTATGCTGTGACGCCTTCAGACCCCATAACGACATCCTCGGACACGAGGTTGCCCCCGGCGGCCGGTACGGTATCGCCAGAGTATGGGATGAGGGCTAGCGCGGCATTCACACCATCATCTGTAGCCATGGCAGAGGCTACGGCTGATAACCTGTATTTTCAGGCTCAACCACTAAAATACAGTCAAATTCCGCTAAGCTGCAACTGCTAGCGCTCCTTTTTGTCGCGATGAGCTGCGTGCTTGAGCCAAGAATTGGCATGGTGCGTAAAAGCATAGCATTAGGTGATGTATTTCAACATACGCAACTAACTATGTTGCAAAAAGCCCGAGCAACCGAAGATGAAGTCAGCACCCAATCAGCACGCACAAAACATATGTTTGAGCACGGCACTCCAGCTGTACCATCGCGGGCAAAATGGCCAAGAGGACAGGTGTCTTCACAAAAGCCATAAGGTGTCAAGTAGAGACCTCCAAATCTTTCTGGATCTGCCAATGACAAGCTACAGTCACAAATTAAGTGTCAGGCCATCCTTGCATTCTGAACATGTGGAAGCACTAGTGCATTGCGAGCACTGTTCTGGGCAGGTTTCACATTCACCACCTCGGGCACTTGAGCTGTTCGCACGATGAACAAATCAACTCCCTGAGTTCAGCACCTACTTCTCTGTCCCGGTTTGGATAGAAGCCAATGGGGCAGCTCTGCTCACAGGCGTTCAAGCTTGTGAGGTATGTGGACTTTTTGCCTTGGACAAAACGTAAAGCCTTGCAGGGAAATTTACATTAAGCACAGGTCATATGAATAGCTTTCACGCAACCTATATAGTGTTCCCTGAGTAGGTGATTGCAAACCTTTCCAGGTAGCTCGAGGCCTTCTGTGCCGAAAGGTGAAGCCAGTGTGGGTTTGAACTAGCGACCCAACAAATGTAGGACGAGAGGTGTCTCATCTTTCATCATCTTTCCATATGTTTGTGTCAGAATCATTTCTCCAAATTCTGTGGGACCATTTGCTTGTCAAGCTTCACTCTGTGCAATAGTTTTCAGCCTTGCATTTGTTGCAAGTGCCTGGACAGGCCTGGAGGGGCCGATGATCGGCGACCAAATGAGACAGAATGACAAGGCCGACTGGCCTTGCACACGCGGCCAAAGTGACCGGCACCTTCTTCGTAATAACCTTGCCAAGGGTGGAAAGACCTAGATTTATTAAATTTAGACCAAATGCAATGCCTGGCAGCCTGGCATGGTGTGGCACACAAAGTGGAAGACTTGTGGGCTCCAACCCAAACATCTCACAGCATGGTGAATCCGGTCTGAGATTGCAACCATCTTGGCATTGGACTTCGCACCAACTGTAGTGAGTCAAGTAGGTGGAATTGCGGCATTCCTCCGGCATCGACAAGCATGCTTATTTCTTGCAGCGTCTCGACGAAAACTCGTCCTGGCAAACAGTTGGGCTTGTGCACAAGCTGCAGTTTTCCGCACCTCACCGGGACCAAGTAAGAAACATGTTTCATAAAAAGACTCCGAGTTCCTTGAGAAAGTTCCCAGCAGAACCGTTGCCGAAACACAAACCAACTTATGAGGCCGGTATCACCCAAACAGCATGCTACAAGGGAGGCATGTCGTACAGACCTTCTGCCATTTTGCGCGAAGGCAGTCACTTCGTCACAATTTGCTTGTGTTTTGTCGAGGAATCCTGTCTCTAATTTAGCTCAACATAGGCTCGGCAGGCTGCTACCTGCTATGTAGCATTTTGAGAAGTTACTGAACTTTTGCCCAGCGAAAATCCAGTGCTGGGGCTGGGGCCAATGTGAAAGTCGCTATGATTTGTGCAAGTATGGACATAAAGGTTAACAGTTAATTGATACGAGTATTAACAGCATCTCTAACACCGCGAACCCCGTAGGCATCGCATGTCTTTCGTGCCCCACATCCTCCCTGGCCCGCTCTGATTTGGAGGTTCCATGATTCTCCTGCTAAACCCAAAAAAGTTTTATTCTCCACTTTCCAGACCCGTTTAGCTGGTCAGTGTTTGCCGGATTTGGAATCTGGTTTGCCGGTCTTTCCTGACTGGAGTCCAACTTTGGCAGCTTTTTGCAGCGCTTTGGGTGCACTTCCAGCTCCGTGTGGATTAAGCTTTGTTTCTATTTTTCGCAGCATTGATCGCTGTTTGACAGTGTCAAAAGATAAGGGACCTCAATGCCTCAATTAGCGGCAACGCTTGAAAAGGACGGTTCTCCAAATCCTCTTCGCGCTCTACAATTTAATTGAGCCAACCTTCCAACAATTGGCTGGCCTTTGCTTGAAACAAATAACATGAACACAAATTAGTTTCCCAAATCAAATCGCAGGCTAGAACACACTGTCTGAACAGTTTGCCTGTAAAGCGGCTCATTCTCCTGTCTAAGACTATTTGGAGGTTTTAAGGTGACAAGGGGACCAAACGAGCACAGGCACCAGGTCAGGAGAAGAACCAAAGGACTATCCACAGCTCCACAGCATCTTGTTTGAGCTGCAGCTCTACTTGGTCAACGCTGAGTCGACGCTGTAATTTTATTTTTAAAGTGCTGTTCTTTCTTTGATGCCATTGCGTGTTGTTTCCTTGATCGCAACTCAGCACCAAACATAACGGGCACGAGTTGCCCACACCACCTGACACTGGCAATTGCCAGTATCCATCGGGGCAAATATCCTGACCTTGGAGGATTGGCAGCATTTTAAACTTATATAATGAGCCCGAATCGACATTACAAGCCTGTGATGCCAACCCGGATTTCCACAACGTGTTCAAACTAAAGATCTCCAACGGTCAAGAAACTGCAAAATCATATGTGGTATGTGAGGATTCAATACTCCTCCCTCCACATCAAATTGATTTAGGCAGCTGGCAAGTTCCGTCTGGATTTAAGAACTTGTTATTCTTGCAGGTGGTACCTCAAATCGCATCAACTTGCAAGCACACTCAAAAAACTGGCAATACTTGGGGCCGGGCATACTTCATATGTGTCACAAGTCGCACAGTTCCCAGAGCAAGGCTGGCATGTTACACCGATCTCCCCTACTCCTTGTGGGTAGAAGCCGGGTGGGCAAGTATACTCCTTGGCGTTGCGTCAAGTCGATGACTCGATGGGTTTGATTGCTCTCAGTTGTTGAAGCTAACGCAGCTAAGGTTAGCTCGCAGGTGTCAAAAGGGGTGAGGTATGAAGAGTCCTTGCACTCTGTGCAATGCTGGTCCGAATCGCACTTGTTGCAAGGCCATGAGCAAAGCTCACATGTGCCTCGGCCATGATCCAAGAGCTGGCGATCAACCATCAAACAAAATGAAGAATGTGCCACACAGACTAGTATCAAACAATTTGTTCAAATCTGAATGCGAGTGATACTGATGCCGAGATACGACCAATGTCCACGGTTCGATCCAAAATCTTCTCCCAGTAGCCATCAGGACCTCCCACGAAGCGTATGTAGCAAAAAAAGTGAACACAAATCGACCTGAGGGCTGTACACCGTCTGTCTTCGGTCTCTTTTGAGTCATCTGTGATCAAATATGTTTGGGATCCACTTGTAAGACCCACACACTCTTTCTTGCACGTTCCACTTGTGATGTCGAGGAAGTATCCACTATGGCAAACCTCGCACCTCGCATGGGCCAGCCGAAACCGGTTGCACGGCTCACCACAAAGTCCATTTCTTTTGACTCCAACTGACTTGCAAGAATGGTTGGCTCTGCACACGTCCATGCTACTACATTCAGCGCAATTGTCGGAGCACCGCCTCAGGTCCAAACACAAAAAATTGTGTTTGCCCAATTGCAGTGCAGCAACAGCACGCAGTCGGACAAAAGAACATGCGATTTGGAGCGTTGCCAAGGGGATCTTGTTTAGGATTCACATAGGTAGGGCACACACTTTCGAGGGCTGACTTCCTTTCACGGCATGTCACCAATCAAGATTCGCGTGGCCGAGCAGCTCGCAGGAACCACCAACTTCTTCCGTGCCACGTTCCCAATACCCAGCCGGGCATTCATAGTTGCACTTAGAGTCTGGTGTCAAATACCTGTCAACTGCCAAGAGAAGAAGAAGAAAAAAAAAAGAAAAAAAACAAGAACAAAAACAAGAACAAGAACAACAACAACAACAACCAACCACCAACCAACCAACCAACCAACCAACCAATCAACCAACCAACGAACCAACCAATCAACCAACCAACCAACCAAACAACCAAACAACCAAACAACAAAACAACCAAACAAACAAAAAAACAACAAAAAACCACCACCACCACCACCACCACAACAACAACAACAACATGTCACGATGCACTTGTGCATTTTTCTCCGCGCACGTGAAGTTCTTGCATTCCGTGCAAACATCTGCCTCAGCTCGACCCTCTCTAGCCCTATTCAATTCAATGCCCGCACAAAATAATGGACTGGTTCTGACTGAGCTGCGGAGTCACATTTGCTACAAGTGTGGAAGCAGCGAGGGCACGTGTTTCTGGTTTCATTGTATCCTTGCTTGTAGAAGCCATCTGGACCTCAGCATTCAAAACATGCTGCATCAGGCTTTATAAGAATCGTGGTCGGTAGGGCTGCGACAATCTGCCCTGCAAGTGCTGTCTGGATTCAGATAGCGAAACGCGTGGCACTCAAGGCATACTTCTGGCCCTGCGCAAGATGGAAAGGCTCTTGCAAGAATTAACTGACCACTCTTGTCACCATAAGTCGAGAAAAAATAGCTTGTAGGAAGGTAGGAAGGAAGGACGGAGGGAGGAAAGGAGGGAGGAAAAGGGAGGGACAGGAGAGGAAAGGAGAGGAAAGGAAGTAATGAAAGGATGGAAGGACGGAGTGAAGCAGGGAAGAAGGAAAGAAGGAGGAAGGGAGGAAGGGGAAGTGAAGGAAAAGACGCTCAAACCCAAGACCCAAGGTGAGCGTAGTGGGATAGCAGTCAGGCCTATGGCACAAAGCTCCCCGTCCCGTCTGTGAGCTCGGTGCCCGAGGATGTGCTTGGAGTGTTTGCCACGGATTTGTGCGAAAAGGTCCTAGTAGCCTCCTTCTTTGCTACTAATTTAAATTCTAATCCAATATTGTTTCTACTAGCTTCTTGTTACTACTAGTAAGGCACTTGTTGCTAGAAGCGATGCACTTGTTCCTAGTAGCTTCTTGTTCCTAGTAGCTCTCAGGTGAAGGCTCCTTCGTGCATTGGACGCTCTGTGGCTGCGGGCCAATATTGTTTGTATGTGGCCAGTCTTTCTTTCAAGGTGGCATATGAACATGCTGTTTTCGGGTGTTTGCTGGCTTCTGTCTGGGTGTCCTTTTCTCTGCCGATAATGGCCATGGCAGTTGATTGCCTTGCTTGCTTCAATGTTTTGCTGGTCTTCAAGGCCAATTTGCTGAGTGTGCTAGTCTTGCAATTTAGTTTCAATATCGTACCGCTGCAGTTAGCAGGGGGAGCCTTGAGAGTCCACGCTACGGGGTGCATGGGGATGAGGTGAATTTCAACACCCCCCTTTACAAGGAGCTACCCGCAGGGAAAATCTTTGGGAGGAATAAATTCTAGCGACGAAGGAATAATATTAGAAATCCCTCATCAAGCTCGTTCGTGCGCTATACAAGGACAACATAGCTACCCTAATGTACAACCTACCGGCTCACTCGGCGCGTCGTTACACATGCTTGTCCCAGTTCTGACTAGAGCATTGATTAAAGGTTCACTCTCCGCCTAAAGCAATCCGGATAAGGATGCTGTCCTACGTGAGACAATGTGCTGAAACATCATCTTACTCACGGTCAGAAGATGAACAGTATCTCAACTCGTAAGCTGTAGGGCTTACCATTTATGGTAGCTGTCCAAAAGTTGCATCACCAATAATGCATATACCCAAATCGCCCAGTATAACCCCACCAACCGTCTTCCATCCATTCACGAAGTTCCATATGATTGGGCCAATAGTTGTCAGCCCATGCATCATCCCGTTGCCATTGTACACCAGGAAAATCAAAAGGCTCCAACGGCGAAGCATCCGAAGGTTGTGAGCTCTTTGGTGTATGTTGCCAAGCACCCTGAGTATATGACTGCCCAGTTACGGGAGTGTGCGTAGCTTGGCGGCAACCGTGGAACAGGCATGTGTTCATAATGCCACGGCCTTGCATCGTATGGGCCTTCACGGGATCGACCCTTGGGCTTGCCCTGTCCCTTTCCCTTTACGGAAGGCGGTAACCTGTCAAATAGGTCTCGAAGCGGCGGTGGCTCGGGAGTCAATTTAAAATCTGGTGGCCTGGACTTTGCCGGAAGACCTTCGGAAGAAGTAGGTTGCTCTTCTGGCGGCGGTCTTCTGGGCGGCGGCGATAGTCCCGGCGTGGGTGGACGATTTGGTGGTGGTGATGGAGGTTGCGGCGGCCTTGTTACAGGCGCTTCTGGTGATGGTGCATCACGCTGGCCAAACTCCAAAAGAAGACGTTCCAAGCGAATGATCTCATCACCCGTAATGTCTTGACCATAATCCGCGTATTTTGGTAAAGAAGCCGCCATTCTTTGTTCCCACGACCTTTCTCCTGCGCGCGCACCGACTGCTGAGCGTTGTGCTGGTATATTGAGCTATAGCAAATTGCTCATTCTGTAGCTCAAACTCTCGGAGAATCTTGTATACGCCCATCGTGTCTCCACGAGGAATTGTGATATTGTGGATATCGCCATAGACATCATCTGTAGGAATAAATCCCTGGATCTTGACCTCGTCGCGGCCATTGCCAATTACGGCAGCATAATGACGAAGTGAAAGAAACTCTCGGCGATAGCTCGCGAGAAAATTCTCGCTAAGGCCTGGCTTGAAACATGTGTGCAAATTGTCAACTTCACATCGAATAAAAGCCAACTTTGCAAGGTCAACACGGTCTTCACGATCCAATTCGCTCACAACAGATTTTCCTTTGGATCTCTGCTTTGCTGACCGAGAGGCGGCCGGCAATTGCAGTGACGCAAAGAGATCTTCTTGAGCTGCATCGAAAGCTGTGCAACCCTCTCCGGTTACGGAGGTAGCAAAAGCATCATCGCGGTTGAACCGATCGTAAACATTCTCGTACCCCAATTTGAGAGCGCGACGAAGACGATTGCGGGCAACCAAGGGATCCCGCGTGGTGGAGGACGTCCGGGTTGAAGATCTTGTCCGGCAATGCTGTCAAGCATGCTAGTAGAGGTGATGTTGCTGGGCACACCCCCTGCTGTTGCGCTGTCCAACCGTCTGTTGAACCACCTTGAAATACTGCGCCACATCTATAGCATGATGCAGGAAAGCGTCGTGCACTCATTGCGGCTGAAGGTGCGGAGATGTAGAAAATGTCCGCTCTCGATAGGACCAACTACTGTACGGCCTGGCGCCTCCATCTCCTCCTTCTTGATTGAGCTGCTCTGAACTGTACGCTCCTCAGGAGCCTCCTCATTTGTCCCAGTAGCATCGGTCTGATCGGCGATGTCACCGGGGATGAGGTCGACTTCCTCCTGCTTGACGCCCGGCTCAATCTTTGCAGGATCGATTGCCTGGGGTTTAAAACACTTCGGGCTCCGCATTTACGCGGGCTTTGTTTGCGAATAGAATACACGTATTGGGCACATGATGGCTGGTGATCACCGCCTTTTGAATTTGTCAAAAATAGATCAACACCGGCCTCGATGACCTCGGCTGTAGAAAAACACAACTCCTTAGGTCGGTCTGCACGTACACCTGACACTGCCGTCTGGTTTCCTAGAGGTACGATCGAAAAGAAAGAATTTCTTTTCGACTTCTTCCCACCTGCTCCTCCGCCCGGCAAAATGCCATTGGCGATGATGGGGTGAGCCGCCTGCTCATGTGTACGGAGATAAAGCCGTGGTGGGATGTCACGATTCGCGCGTGCGGTCAGGTTCAATCGATAACGATGAGCATGGTCAGGACGGCAAAAGATCAATTTTGCTAGAACTTCGTTGGACCGGGTTTCCAAAACATCATCTGTATGTCCTTGTCCGCAACGAACTTTGACAGGGGCTTCATGCAACTGGAGCGATTCGTTCACGGCGGAGTCGGAAACACATTGGAATTCAAATCGGTCCTTGTCATCATACATGGCCATGGAAATTAAATGATACACATTGAAACTCTCTGCAAACTTCGGAAACGTTTTGCAGCAATGTC
>CAXAMN010022206.1:1009622-1022652 GCA_963970005.1 Durusdinium trenchii | reverse complement strand
GATGGGTCGTAGTAAAGTTCAAACAGTGTTGGTTCCTTTTCTTTCTTTTCTTTGCCTTTCTTTTCCACCGGCTCAGCTTTTAAGCTGGCTAGTTCTTCCGGTTTCATTTCACGCATCTCTGCTTCAAGCTCTGGCGCCCCTGATGGTGGATCCGGGACCTCAGCTGGTTCATCTTCTCATCTTCTCGAATGGTAGGCTGATCTGGTCCTGGGTCATCATCATCTTGGTCATCGCCATCCGGTGGATCATCTTCATCGTCCTCTTCAGGTTGGTAATCTAGGTCTTGAAGATCGAGCACCGGCTTCTCTTTGTAGTGAAGCGGAAAAATGAAATCACCATTAGGCAAAGCAACAGGTTTGGTTCGTATTGTCTTCAAATGTCCTTCTTTCAGAAAATAATCCAAACTATCAACATTCGCCACCAAATACTCCCCCCTCCAAACACGTCCAGCCTGGATGTTATATCCTAAGAAAACACCTTTCTTGGCATTGGGAGCAAACTTACCTCTCTTTGGTTCATACTTTCCCTCCCAAAAGAAAAGAAGACATCCGAAAGGAAGTTGTCTACCAAGAAATACATTGTCAAAGCGCAGTGACCACGGTGGGTCTCCTGCGTTCAATTGCTTGACAACATTAATAGCCATAGCATGGTGTTTGAAAGCATAGGGCCACAATGACAAAGGCATGTTGGCCTGCAACAGGTCTTCCCGTTCAACAACCGCTTTGGTGGAATGTTGATACTCAACAGAAGTCTGATGCTTGAATCCAAGCTCTTCAATGGCATCCAACATTTCCGGAGCATTGTCAGTGTACACGATACCAACAAGATCAGAAGTCATGAGAAAATGCTGCTGTCTTGTTTTCAGAAGGGTAAACACATCGGTATTGGGTGTACACGTCTTTGATCACTAACGTGGAAGTTTGGCCTTCAGTCCCCTCTTCAATATCTTTAGGGATGACATGGTCGCAACCAATGGGATCTCCAAAACCACGCGCCAAAACATGTTGTGATCCGCCTACGCTTCTACCGTAGGGTGCAAGCATCTT
Organism: Durusdinium trenchii; assembly: GCA_963970005.1. Classification (NCBI taxonomy): domain Eukaryota; class Dinophyceae; order Suessiales; family Symbiodiniaceae; genus Durusdinium; species Durusdinium trenchii. The sequence continues at coordinate 1,021,606 of CAXAMN010022206.1, read as the reverse complement.
GGCTTCACTACAAACATCACAGTAAGGGTTCTTTGGTCTATGCGTACATTCATGCGCCCCTGATTTTGCTTCTTTACGAAGCTGCTCTTCGGTCTTCCCCCCTGCTACGGGAACGTCCTCAAAATCAAACGGAATTCCCTCTTCTGGGTCACTGTCTTCTTCCTCCTCCTGTTCCTCATCGGCATTGGCAGCTACGCCAGCATCATCATCCTCTCCTTCCTCTTCAGGTTCGGATTCCCGACTGGCCATAGCAAAGCCTTGGTCGATGGTGAACTGGTGGATGGAGTCAAGTACCTTAGTAAGACGGTTCCTCAGCGATTCCGGAATGGGAAACGGGGTGCAATTAAATTTAACACATTGTCCATCTGGTCGTAAGAAAATGGGAATGGTATCCTTTCCCCAATCAAAATCATACCTTGTTCCAAGCATCTCAGTCCTATTGGGAGCGCTGAGGGAGCACTCTGAAGAATGTAGGGACTAAAGGATTCACACAACCCTGGAAGAATCACCTCAACTACATCTTCAGCAGTGATGGGACCATTAGCAGTAGTGAGGGAAATGGGTTCATTAGACTTGAAGATTTTAGTGGCTCGGTTCACAGTCTTGGAATCTTTACCTACGATGTCCTGGTCAGTACCAGTACTTCTCCATGCCTACAGTACTTGGCATCGCAGTTACGCGAGCACAAGGGCACCTGTTCGCCGGTGACCGTTCTGCACTTTGTGCAGCACAAGTCAAGGCCCATTCCAGTCAAAACACTTTCCCATTTCCTAAGAAAGGATTTTAAGTCGTCGCTGTCAAGCGAGATCTTGAGGAGGTCTTCAGTACCATACAGTGCGCCCGCTTCTTCGCTAGTTTTGAATTGGACTTCAAACATGAGCAAAACCTGACGACCACGAGCAATCCTACCTTGCTGCGTGCCTCAGATTCCTTGTAATTAAGGATCTGCTGAGACAGCTCGCCCTTAGCGATCTTTGTCAAAGCAGCAAGGAGTTTTGTATCTAAGGTCCGAAACTTGCCTGGGTCTGCCAACTCTGAACAAAGCTTTGCCTTGTCTTCGCGAACGGCGTAAGCCTCAAGCACCCACGCGAACGCGGCGTCTGGGTCATCGGACGCGGACTGAATCGTTTCGCGAACTGCGGCCGTCCAAGTGCGGTACCTGTCAGGACTGGGGAATTCAGGAAGGTCTATTTTATCTGCCTCCTTTGCCTTGGGTTTGTCATGGTCTTTGCTTTTGGCGCCTTTAAACCCCTCTAGCAAGGCTTTCTTAATAATTTCACCTAGGTCTTGTTCTTGGGGAGTACGTACCTGAGACGCCGGCCCTTCATCTTTGCGGCCATCTTTGTTTTGTTTGGCATCCGGGTTAAAGGAGCCTTTGAACAAAGGGTCATTGCTGAATTTGTGCTGTTCCGACTTCTTCCGATAGTCTGCCCAAGGATCCGGCGTACCAAACTTCTTAATGCGTTGAAGCTGTAGCTTGCTCTGTTGCAGCCGCCCCTGTTCCAGATAACATTGAAAAATCCAGTGTTGCGTTTGGTTGCATTTGCATCCATTGCAGTCTTCACGGGAATTCCGCCAACATCTGGGGGCGAACCATCTACGGTTGCCGGAATTGAGCCTTCCGTGCGTAGAGGTCCAAGTGAACGAGGTTGACCAATAGGAAAAGTATCAGTGCGAGCATCAGGCGGAGGTGGTTCAGGATGATGCGGCCCTGGTTTAACGGGGCTTTCGACTTGTGCTTTGCGTTCGGCCTCTTTGCGCTCTGCCTCCTTGCGCTCTGCCTCCTTGTTTGTGGATAACGCGTGCGCAACCTGTCTGAGCTCATCCATCTCACCTTTCAACATTGCACTGTCCTTCCTGAGTTCACCAATTTTTTTGCTCCTGATACTCACTGTCAAAATCGTTCTGTTTCTTGGCTGCTTCCATCTCGCTCAAAAGCGACCTGATCTTGGTTTGTGCAATTGCCAATGAATTTGTCAGTTCTTCGCGCTTGAATTCTAGATCTATAACTTTACTGGCGTCTTCGGCTGCTGTAGATCTGGCTTGCTCCATTGCCTCTGCCGCTGCCTTAAATCTAGTTTCATTCTCCTCAACGTACTGGCGATGTTCTGACTTCAACTTTTCTACATATGCGTTGCCTTCATTGCAACTTGCCAAGGCATCCCTCTCTTGTACAGCCTTGTCGTGAGCCATAGTTGCCTGAGCTAACCGTTGTTGGAAACGCTTCCGCTGCTCTTCCAATGTACCTTGCAACCGTTTGATCGCAACGTTGTCTTGTTGTTGAGCCCTTTGCTGAACATTTTGCATAGCTGTCTAAAACGCAATGCTTCGAGTTCTGCTTCCATCCTTGCTTGCTCACTGAGTTGAAACTCATGTTGCTGTAGTTCACGTCGTAGTTCTTCATCGACTGTTGTTGTGTTAACATTGACGACGTTGGACCGGGTCATTGCCAACATGTTGTTTACAGTTGGCGCACCCGTTACGGTGGCTGACGGCACACCTGCTAGGGTAGCTTGAGTAGCTTCTTGAAGAGAAACACTGCCGCCACTGTCTAGCATTTGTTGGTGCACCTCCGAAGCTACCCGTGGATCCATTGCTGCCACCTGAGCAACTGCCTGTTCATGCCTCTGAACTGCATCCATACTGCTGGGTAAACTTGGAACAATGTCAAAACCACTTCCGTAGGCGTTCGGCGCGACGTCGTCGTCCATTGGGTCCATAGCTCTACTCTAGTTAGCCTACGGCTGATAACCTGTATTTTACAGGATCAGCCCAGATTTCCTGCTATCCTAGCTAACCCTGTAGAACCGCTAAGCGTCTCTTTTACTCTACCTTGAGAGTCCACGCTACGGGGTCCATGGGGATGAGGTGAATTTCAACAAATAGTTCAGGATGTCTCTGCGTTTGCAAATGTCCATAACCTTGGTGCCCTTTTTGCGTCTTCAGGCCACACTCAGCCCTTTCCCAAGCAAAACGGCGAGAATATGAGTATAGTCGGACGGTCGCGTGAGGTCAAATCAAGCCCTTCAGGCCTGCGCAAATACTGCAATATGTGGGGCAACTCAGGCAGCTTCTCCCACGATCCTTGCTGCCCTGCGTGCCAAAAAGAGCTTTCCGAGCTTCAGGATAAGCATGTACAGCGTGCGCCTCCGGATAGTAGCCGCTCGGGCAAGCATCAACACCTCGCAGCGTGAATGTTGCGCAAGCGAACTTGATAGCTTCACAATGCGCTAGCTGCCACCGAGAACACTACGTGGTCACCCCAAGGCTGGTACAATTGAACATCTCGTCCAAGTGCAGGGAATTGTTACCTGGGAACGAATCAAACCAGCAGAACCTGATCGCAACTTCACTCGAGCAGCCTCGACGCTCAAGGGAGCTGGGCAAAAACTGCGGAGGGGAAGGTGGAAAGAAACATTGAGTACATACAATTCATTTTTAAGTGGGTATACTATGTAACTATCTACAGTATCTATCTATCCATCCATCCATCTATATATCTGGCCCACGGGGCGGGGTAGGCCGTGAGGAGGCTGAGTGGGCTTAGGAAGCCTGAGGGCCGGGTGGAGCTTGTTTGAAGAAATCCTCGCACTATTTATTGGTTCCTAGACCTTTTGTGGAATCTTAACTTGTCCTAAGTGGTAACAGCCGCGCACTTGTCGACTCCAGCTACACCGTGACATGACGCCAGTCTACCTGTGCACCGCCTGTGGACTGTATGGCGTGTGTTTAACATGATCTTACTCCAAGTGACCCCCCACTTTGAGAGCGATTTGGAAGAAGGCAGGGCATGTGTATTGACACTCTTCTGGCGCCCTTTCTGGCATATCTTCTGGCATTCTGCCTAGCATATCTTCTGGCATCCTTTCCGGCATTCTACATGGCAGATCTTCTGGCATTCTAACTGGCACATCTTCTGGCAGCTTCGCTGCATAAATCAAACCGATAGGTTAGCCTTCAATTGATGCCAAAATTTTGAGGGGTAGGCTTCTAGTGGCACGAGGTCACCAAAAAAGGGACACTATCCCAAAACGCTGGTAGAGCTTTAACATCCAGGGACTCTGTTCTGGATTTTTTTCACTTTCCAGAGACGCTTGAGGCCTGCATCCTTAGAAGCGCTTTAAGAAACATACTCATCCAACTTAGGATGCTGTCCAGCATCCTATGCAAACATGCTGCTTGAGAAATTTTGTCGCTCTGGGCGTGCTTAAGAGGGATCCAAAAAAAACATCAGTTGAATTTTTGTGGCACGTGGCCTGGATTTTTTTACAGCAAATGCTGTCCAGCATCCTATGCGCACATCTTCTGACGTCCTTTCCGGCACTCTATCTGGTCTACCTTCTGGGATTCTGTCTGGCCTGCCTGGTGACAATCTGAGTGGCAGATCTTTTGATCGCCTTTTGTCAACCCTTCTGGCATTCTACCTTCTACCTGCCATATCTTCTAACTTCCTTTCTGGCGTTCTATCTCGCACATCTTCTGGCATTCTACCCAGCATATCTTCCGGGATATCTTCTGGCATTTCGGCCGGCCTACCTTCTGACATCCTCTCTGGCATAGCTCCTGGCATTTTACCTGGCATATCTTTGACATCCTTTCTGCATTCTATCTTGCAAATCTTATGAAACTGGATCTGACTGGCATACTTTCTGCAATCCTTTCTGGAAATTCCTTCTGGCATATCTTGTAGCATGAAGTCTGACATCCAATTTTGGATGGCATGTGCTCAGGCCCGCTGCACTCATAAAGGGCTGCAGCTCCCCATAGTGTTCACGGGTGCCCAGACTGCGCTTGAGCTCCATATCATGATGGGGTCTGTGCGTGAACATACTGCCATAGAGCTTGCTGGAGAGGAAAGGGAAGGAAAGAGGAGGGGAGCGGAGTGGAGAGGAGAGGAGTTGCACCTTTCATAAAATCCAAAAGACCCTCCCTGGCAGGTGGAAAAATACGAATACCAAACAAAACACAGGATTCTTCTGGCGTGCTGCCAAATCCAGCGCCAAGATGCACTCAAGGCATCGTGTAGCTGTTGAACAGGTGTGGCAATTTTTTTTCGCAATAGGCACAAACACGCCCTGCTTCATCATCCTTGTAGGCAAACACAGAATATGCAACCTGGGACAAACCCTGGGCCTAGCCTCCTAGGCCTCCACGCAACTTGCGAGAAAGCACACTATTCTGAGCCAGGTGCTCCCTGTGGGAAAGTGTTCTCCGGACACGTCTCGACACATTGCCTTCACGTACAACGAAATCTTTGCAGCCAAAACGTATGGGAATTGAATTGAACCCGATTGTCTATTGCGTGAATTGAGAGTCCAAAGAACTGAGAGTCTTAGATTCCTAATTGCTGATCAGTGTCCTGCTTGGTGACAAATACTTGAAGTCCATGCATTCTGTGCACCTGACACAGAACACAACCTTTGTGGCGTGCACCTGTAAATTGACCAACGGAACAATACGATGCCGACGATGCGTGGCACTCAATGAACACATGAAACTGGGCATGGCGCGTCTCTGCGTCCACGCAGGCTCGGCAGCTGACAGGACACTTCTGGCACATGTTTCCGATCTCTCCGTTGCCAACCTGTAATGAGATGCCAACCTTTGGAAGGCTGGGAAAAACTTTTTGAACTTACAAGCACAAGGGAAAATGGTCAAAAACGGAGTGCAGCTGCAAAGCCTTCCAAACAAACATCATCAGAAGCATGCAAGAAACGCAACGCGCAAGTGTCTCAGTCCTTACATGTCTTTTCCCTGTTCAAGAAGGGAGAAGCGGATTGCACAGCAACACCAATAGCTACTGATTTTTTCCGGCTGTGCCTTGTAGTAGCCAGTGGGACACTCCGGCTCACACCAAAGGTCGGGACTTAGGTACATGGAGTTCTTGCACTCTGAACAGGCTCCGGCATCCTGCCAAGCGGAACGTTTGTCTGCGAGAGGTGCCTTTGACAGTGGCAAATATAGCAAAGGTTAAAAAAAGAGGACAACCATGGAACCAAGCCCTTTTCACTCAGAGAAAGACATGAAGCACTGCCAGCCAGCCTGACACTTGTTGCAGTCTTCTGGACAGCGCGGGCATTCACGTCCAATCAGTTTGCCGTGAAGGGGGGGCTCGATAAAATCCTCACACCAGTATACCATGAGCCAAAGACTAGAAGCAAGGGCAAGAGCCAATGAACAAAACACATGGTTTCATGCTGGGGGAGCAACCGTCTGGACAGAATGGCTCACATTGTGCTTCTGCCGTGAGATACCTTGAGCTGCAGAACTATCCGAACCATTGCGGTTCTCAACATGTCACAAGACTTATATACAAGACATTACAAGACTCTGTAATCGCAAAATCGAAGCTGAGCATCAAATTGTTCGTGCATTCTGAGGCGTAGGTGGCTGTGAGGCACTTGTTGAAGTCATTGGGACATTTTTTGCATTCGCGTCCAAATTCTTCTTCTCCCACTTCGTATTCCCCATCGGGGCAATGCTCAACACACTCACCGCTTTGTGAGAGGAAGTGGGAATTGTTGCAATTCTCAGCAGCCAAGAGAAACAGCAAACTCGCAAACAGCAAGATGTTGTCACTCCACCAGTGAGCATTACTATTCGACGCGTCAAAACAACTAAGCTTGTGTCAACGCAGGTGGTAGCACTCACGCACCTCGTTCGTTTCACACTGGTATTGCCACTATGTAACGATCTTTAAGTGGATTTCTTTGTCAAAATTCATAACATAGGAATCTATAGGGAATCGGGATTGAGAACAGCAGGATTGCAGTACTTCGTTCTCCCAATCATGCCACGAGAATGTTTCAATTGCAATCAAGAAGCTCGAAGCAATTGTCTGCACATGGCAAACATTCACCTCCAGTCTTCTCCGTACCATTCCTCAAGCGATTTGGCTATCCTCCAATCCCAAAGACGTCGAGGTTCTCATGGTGATCAAGAAAGCCAAGGCTCTTGTAGTATGTGTCGGGGCATGAGTCCGTGCAAGTTGCATCAGGTGTTCTGAAGTTGTAAAGAGTGCACTCTGTACCTGACAATTCCAATTCCAACTCCAAATTCGTTTGTTTCAAATTGGTGCAATGTAGAAGGCGAGCCGCATTCTTCCCAGCTGTTGCAGGCACTGCAATTTTCGTGGCAAGATTTGCACCAGCCGCCTTGGATCACTCCTCTTTCAAGTTGTTGGCCAAATGCCAAGCAACGTCAAGCAAGCAATGTGGCCCTGTGCTAGTCAAAGCCACCGAGTCCATTGTCCCAAGCGTCCCCTTTGATTTCGTAGTAACCTTTTGTGCATTCGGCACTGCACTGAAAGTCCTGACGCTGCACAGTTGGCACATGTTTTCCCGTTTCCGTTTTGTGTTGCCAGCTGGGGACGAACATGCGTATTTTGCATCAGATGCGTCTGGGAGAGGAGTGGGAGCAGAAAACATGAAATAACACACATAGTTTTTATATATCAGGTATGTCTGGCTGTATTTTTCGTCATCATTTGCATCACTAGGTTCATGTCAAGGAATCATAAGTGTTTATCAACAGCCTATGTCTTAATACATGTTTCATGATTGTACAAAATACTTGCAAGTTAAAATAATTTGGACCTCCTGAACATGTACAATTTCAACGGTTCGAAAATTATACTCACCAGTGCTTGCAAACAGTTTGCAAATAGCGTGATTATAGACACTTCTCTATATAATATTCATCCACTTCATGCCGCGTTCATCTCTAAGTTGTGTGTCGGTCACGCACATTGTAAAGTTCATTGCGTATACTATTCATTCTATTTTTCGACCCCCTTGAAATTGTACATTCTTCAGGGTGTCCAAATTACATTCATGTGCAAGCATCATTGGGTGTCATCTGGACCACTGAAAAATGTCGAAAAATACATCAAACGATGCTTGCAAGTTGCAAGTAAGACATAACTAAAGAATTTTAACAGTGGTCCAATAATAGAGTGATTATATGTGATTATAGATACTTCTTTCATTGTCTTCATCCGCTTCATGCTGCGCTCATCTCTAAATCTTGTGTCGATCGTGCACGCAGTATTGTTTATTGTACATAAGGGAAACAAAAGCCATGGGGTAGGGGACAAAGTGGCACGTCTGAGAAAACTTTGCAGCACACGCTTGCTCAGTGGTGGCGTCCCATGGAAACAACCATCACAGAAGAACCTCAACGGCCTGGTGGAACCTCGCAGTGCTGGTGCACAGGCAGTGAAACCAACCCTTTAGGAAATCCACAGACGTGCAAAATGTTTGCACTGTCCGGAGATTCATGTTTCAGAGTTCAGCGCCATGCTTGTCAGTTGGGAGTCACTGGCAGAAAGCAATTTGATCTGGGGGCACCACTACTGTAAGTGGGGCCCAAGTACGGAAATGAACTTGTATAAATTGGATGCGTGCAATGAGCTTGGGTCAGGCTGCCCCCCATCCGCTGCGCAGCGCAGCGCAGGATTCCGACTGCTGGGGCATCTAATGGTGGAGCAAACCTACTTATCTACGACGTATCTCAGTATCTCTACCTATGCGACACTGCCCCACTGTAGGTATTTTGGGCGGTCGTAGACTGCAGACCATGATCAAAAGATTTCCGTGCCGAGTGACCCGTTGCGCGGGACGGACCGTCGGCTGCCGACTTCGTGCCACTTCACGGGTCCGTTTTCCACATGGGCCCAACAAACTTCCTAGAATGAAGTCGCAAAAAAAAGGAATTCTCTCGAACTCTCGAAATTGCGAGGTCTATAGAAAGAGTGTAGCTAAAGTCTACGAGTCTAAGGCAAAGATCCAATAGTGTCCTCCCCACTTGTCGGAACAACCAATGCTTCGTTGCTGTGAAGCCTAAGAGAAGGACCATCACTCGACAGAAGGACTACCGGCCATTGCCCTGATCTTTGCCACAATCTGGCAGTAGAGGTTGGAAGCAACGATCTTCCAACAAAGTTCGAACGGAGCTGCTTGTAGCGGCGTGTCTGGTGCCTTCGTGGAAGCTTGGCACCACAATTTGAGCTGTGGTGTGTGAACGTGAGAGACACCCTCACGACATGACAACCACCCCTTGTATGTCCCAATCGGTTTTCCAATCAAAACCGTCGAGGCGCCGGTGGATTGAACATGTTGCGACACAGCCCGGCCATGCCGGCCAGGGTTTAGGATCTCGTGAGCCAGTTGGAAGCCAGGCATGGCCGCTGCACATTGAAAGATGCCCGGTACATTCAAATCATCTTTCTGATATGGGGAAAATTGAAATGCTACCAGATGAGCGGGCCAACCTAGCACTGTGCAGCAACAATGCGTTTGACTTACAGTATAATGCCCTGCAAAGCTCCACGACCAAAAGCATGATACAAATCAAACTCAACTAGCTGTTGGCTCTATTTGTTCTCAAGTACTTTGTGAGATCAGCAGTTGAACCCACAATGTTAAACTGTGAACATGTAAGTCTGAATAGAATGTCACCCAAACATTCAATACACATATGTAAGCACTAACCCATTCACCTTGCATCTTCTGCACCACCAACCTATCAAAAGTCACTAAAAGCACCAGCAGGTTAATATGGTTTACATCCACATCAGCTTTTTGTTATTATCTAAGATATTATGTAGACTGTCTGTATATATATATATATATATTGACTATTTGTGACCACATCTGGCCATTCCAAAGCAAAGGTCCACAGGAATCCTCCGCTCGGGGCTGGATTCATTGAATATATAATTCCATAGTCACAATCAACGGCTTTAATTACAGGGTATCATAAAGGAAATGAACGTCTCGCTGACATTGTGAAATTGGGAAGATGTTCCAATTCAACTTGTTGGCAACCAAACTATGCTGGCAAACACCACTACGCAAGCCGTCACAAATCTGCAGAGTCCGCACTAGCATCATAAAACAAGTGTCTTCCCTCATTTGCATGTTTTAGCTGGGTTTAATTCGGACAAACAGCTGTAGGGCTGTAGGGACTTACAAATGCTCTAATTCAGAAAAAACCTTGCATGTGTTCAACGCAAAGTTAGCAAAATGGTCATCCACCTAAGTGTTCTGCGACACCAGTTTTCTGCGACCATGTGCCCACCAGCACCAGCAAAATACCAAACTTTTTGCGGCGAATCATGGAGCACCACTAAAGTGGGAAAAATTGAAAGTTTGTGACAGTCGTATCTGATCAGAATGCCAACGCCACATACGAGCTGGCAAACCCGGCTGCACGCCTCCTCTAACACGTTCCCCACCGCAGGGCTCCCGCACATTTTGCGGCACGGCATCTGGACGCGCTGCGCTGTGCGCTTTGATGGCTGCGTTGACGGACCTTGAGGTTGTGATTCTTAGCGAGTCTGGATGTACATCACGGGGCTTGCAGGCTTGCGGCGACTTTGCAGACTTCGTTCAGAAGGGTGGTCAAGCAAGTAGCCAACAAAAGACGTTGAATAACAAAAGATGTTGAATACAAAGAGAGGCAACCAAGCCATGCTCGAAGCTCATGTTGCACACCAACGAGAAATGAGACGAAGGGCATTGGTGACAAGTTTCCAATGCAAGGCATTGCAAAGAGGGAAAGAGGGTTTGATGGCCCGCGGCTTGCAAAAGGTATATAGCTGACCGCGGAGACGGAGGGGGAGAGAGAGAGAGAGAGAGACAGAACAGTCAGAACAAATCAGAACAGTGGGAGGAGTAGATTTTTGGAGGCCATCTATTAGGAACAAAGAAAAATAGAAAACGGCGTCCCCTTCTAGATCGCCAAAGGACGGAGGCCCGCCACTTTGAGGAAATAAGAAATCGTTATAATGTAGAGGGGGCGGCCGATCTGCGTACTGATCATCCCGTGACAAACAAAGCCATATCATTGGGATGGCCCACTCGTTTCTCATCCCGATCAAGGCTCAATGGTGAGATAGCGTTGATTCTTGCACTCCAGGCATATCGATGCATTGGCGCATGTTTTGCCTGAGTTGACAAAATTTGCTCTGTGTGAACATCTGCCCCAATTCAGCCGCTAAGACAAATGTCTTCAGCATGTGGTCTTCCTGACTTTGGAACACCAGGCGTTCAAAATTGAGAGAATTGTCTGTTTGCACGGTGCATCTACCGAGCCAAGGCACAATTCTCTGGACATTGTGTGCAATAGCCACCTCTGGGGCTCAACCCATCACAATCGTTTTCCACCATGTAAGCATAACAAAAACATAAGAACGGTTGGAAATATGCTGGCTTCCCACACAAAAGGCATCAAGCAACATCAAAGCACCCATCTGCCCCCGCCCCCAAAGCTCTCAACACCACCGGGATCCACAACAGGTCAGAACATTCAAGTTAAGCAACATTTCACCGCAAAGGCAAGGACTGTTCGTATCAAAGCCAAGCGATTAAAGCATTGGCATGTGTACAAAAAAACAAACAAAAGAGAGAGAGAGTTCCAACATTTGTTGTTGCTGTTGGTGCTGCTGCTCTCTTCCTTTGAGCTTATGTTGATTCCCGATCTTTCAGTTGACAATTCGAGCTATCAAGCTATGAATTCAAGGACAATGACTACAGTGTATTCCTTATCCGCCGACCCCTGCTCTGGCGAAGGCAGAGGCGGCGCCTGGGGCCACCGAAGGTGTCGAACCTTCGCTTTTGTCAAGGGCTGCTCCAAAACCTCGCACTTGCTAGACTGTGAGCTCTGGGCTCTGTGCGGGACTGTGGGCGTGTGGGCGTGTGGGCTCGGGGCTCTGGCGCGCCAAGTCCTTTTTTTCTTGTGGCCCGAAACTACCCTTCAAGCCCCTCAAACGCTTCGACACTTGCCAATGGTTCTGCCATACTTCTGGATTCTGCACGCTTCAGACGCTCCATGGACGCTTCAGACGCTCCAAAACCTCGCACTTGCTAGACTGTGGGCTCTGGGCTCTGTGCGAGACTGTGGGCGGAGTTGCGCGGCCTGTGTGGCTCCGGGCTCTGGCGCGCCAAATCCTTTTTTTCTAGTGGCCCGAAACTGCCCTTCAA
>CAXAMN010022206.1:988873-1008911 GCA_963970005.1 Durusdinium trenchii | reverse complement strand
CTCTGGCGCGCCAAATCCTTTTTTTTCTAGTGGCCCGAAACTGCCCTTCAAGCCCCTCAAACCCCTCAAACGCTTCGACACTTGCCAATGGTTCTGCCATACTTCTGGATTCTGGACGCTTCAGACGCTCCATGGACGCTTCAGACGCTCCAAAACCTCGCACTTGCTAGACTGTGGGCTCTGGGCTCTGCGCGAGACTGTGGGCGGAGTTGCGCAGACTGTGGGCTCAGGGCTCTGGCGCGCCAAATCCTTTTTTCTAGTGGCCCGAAACTGCCCTTCAAACCCCTCAAGCCCCTCAAACCCTTCAAACGCTTCAAACGCTTCGGCACTTGCCAATGGTTCTGCCATACTTCTGGATTCTGGACGCTTCAGACGCTCCAAAACCTCGCACTTGCTAGACTGTGGGCTCTGGGCTCTGTGCGGGACTGTGGGCGGAGTTGCGCAGACTGTGGGCTCGGGGCTCTGGCGCGCCAAGCCCTTTTTTTTCTAGTGGCCCGGATTTTTCAAGGAAAGGGTCCTCACTGTAAAGGTTTTTTGGACCCACAAAGCTGCAACATCAGCCAACTTCATGCAGCTTCCAAATATGTCCAAGGTTGTTCAAGGTCTCCAAAGCTACATTTTTCTACTATGGGTTTGGGGAAAGCTATCCTTCTAGCTCCCACAAGTCTGGGGGCCCGAGCCTTTCTCGTCTCTGGCATCAATATCAGCTCCTGAAGTCACCAGGCGCTGCACCTCCTCCATCTCGCCGGAGTGTCCGCAACAGAACTATGTCTGTGGCTCGGTTGTTGCCTTCCTAGCCCTGCTGCCTTGTCTCACAAAAAAGGGGTCGGCGGCACCAGGGGCGGAGCCCTTAGAATATCAAGGACTTTAGAAAAGAATCAAGTCCTGCGTCTGTAAGTAGCGAAAGTGGCGAAATTGCATCGCACAATGCTCCAAGCCTATGCCGTTGGCACCATCAGTCGGGAAGTCACCGATCGGACACTGAGGTGCGCAGTCGTGAGTTCTGCGCAAATACATATCGTTCTTGCATTCCAGTGCGATGGAAGTGTTGACACACCTCGAGAGGCACATTTACCACACCGAGTACCCCAAATGATCGACCTGCTGTAGCATTCACCTTATGCAGCTGGCATTCTCTCCTCATGATGTAAATGCTTCGTCTGAAAATCTGTTTCTTCCATGTGCCACAGCCAGAGTTATTCAGGGTGTGGAATTGGAAAGTCGAGTAGAACAGCAGGGCCTGCTCACATCCTCTGGGCATTTCATGCACGTCCCACCAACGCCATCCGGCAAAGGAAAGCAAGTTGTCTGGATGTTCTCCAAGTAGACTGCCTTACAAGGTTCTTGCGCTTTTTCTCCCAGACTCACGATAATTAGTATTTATTCGAGTGAAGAGGGTTGTGGTCATGCATTTCGACCTTGCAACTCAAAATATATAGATTCCAGCCAGCTGCGTCGTTAGGTCCCATCTCTTCAAACCTGGAAGAAATGCGATAGACCGATTGTGCGATATCGCTGCACACTACATCACGCCCTCAAATCTACTGATCGAGAGACAAAAAGAGTCTTACAGTCAAATCAGCAACAAACAGTTTTGCTGAGTTGCCAAATCATAGCATACCAGCCGTGCAAGGAAGTGCTGGAGCCCAAATCATAGATATGTATTGGAGCTCCGTTCTTGGATATGATTAGGTCACTGCCTGTTGACAGGGCTCTGCCACTGTGTTGCAATGACACGCTTGTGACAATCACATGCTGTGTGCAAGTTGCAAAACCTAGAAACCTAGAAGGCAGCAGCAAAAATGGATCAAGCTTGCTGGAGAACAACTTGTTTTTGTGCCAAATGTATCCAAATGTTAAAGAAACAAAGCAAAAAGAAGAAACTAGTGAATGAGACTCTGAGACAGTACATTTAGTTGCTGGATTTCTTCAGCCTTTGAGTTCCAATCGAAGGTAATCTTCTGTAGTGTAGGTCATCTCACTCTTTGCACCATCCTAGACAAGTTCAACAAGCAAATGCAAATGTCGAATGACACAGGCAAGTAAATAAATATATAATATAAAACAAGTTCACAAAGAAAAACAATATGACCCACGTCTACCAAAGATATACTTTGTCGTCTAAAGACTAAAGAAAACATTTTTGCAGTCTATACATACCAAGTCTCGATCAATATAGAGCCATGCGCTGTCAAGAGGACAAACCTACCATTTTCAAAGTCCTTCTCGTCTGTGGGGTCGGTGGTTAGGCCGACCCATACAGACCGATCATCCTGACATGGTTCTGCACTTCAATGTGTCAAAAAGGCGCCAACTTCCAGCGGAGCACTACGGTTCCGCACTCTCAAAATGCCCAAATTATACCAAATCGACCCATCATAAGACGGATCCCACATAATTCGGCCCACGTTGGCCTCCTTTTCCATTCTGTCCTCTCAGGTGTCAAAAAAGAATGGAACAAATACTCTGGCCTGGCCAGGCTTGAAAGCCAAGCTTGACACAGGCCCTGCAACTGCAAAAGCATCTCCACCATTCTGATTTGCTGCAATGAAGGTATCGCCTTGCACTTGTGAAAACACACGACATGCAAACCCACAAGAACTACTCTTTTGTTGACTTGTGGATGTGTGGCAGTTCGACAAGCCTTTGTCTCCACCAAAAATCATGTGCAAGTCTCGTGCACTGGTTTGCAATTTTTTAGGAGCATCAAGCTGGCATTAAGGCCAAAACAATCACCGTTGTTTGCTACTGTGCTCCCTGGGCTTCCCTTGTCGCACCTTTCTGCACGATGTTGGTCATTTGCCAGGTCTCGACACAGGATTCGCTGGTTGATACCTGATGAACATATCTTGCGTCATGTGCTGGAGGTTCTCGTCTCAAATAGATAAAATTTGATAAAATGCTGGAACCTTGTTGATATTTGCTTTGACTTCACACAGCCTTGTAGGCCACGAGCTCATGGAAGTTCAAAACTCGGTATCCTCGAGACTTGGCAGCGGCCAGTGCAAATGCACTCACAATCGGTTGAATGGTCAAGAACATTCAAACTGGCGACCATTTGACCTTTGCATAAGTTTCATGAACCTGAACATTGAGCACAATGTGCAGTTGATCACGTCGTCCTTGGAGTTGAAGGTAAACATAGCGCCCTTCAGAACGGTCGCAAGAAACCTCATACCATTTATCAGCTCCTGGTTGCGTCAATGTTCCTCGGCTGGCATCCCATGTACTTTAGATTTTAGACTTTAGACTCAAACCACAAAACGAGTGATCAACTCCAACCCATAGTATTGCTGCCAAAATTTCCGCAGACTGTGCCGTTGCAAAGTTTGCCTGCAGGCCAGTCGGCAACTACTGAATGCATAGAGGATACTCTTGATGTGTGCTGTGCGTGCTTTTGACTGCTTCGAAAGGTGCTCTGCCCCTCTCTGCCCTGGCCTTTCTCACAAGGCCTCTTGCTGACACCCACAACTCCACCCAACAAAGAGCAGTGGAGACCAGTCAATTCCTCGGACAATGCCTGCAGTGTGTGTCAATGTTAGTCAATCCACGTTTGTGAACTGAGTCAAACTTGCAATTTTTTCTCTTCTGCTTCGTCGCAACTTGCAAACGTGCAAACTCAAAACATCTGTCCACACCATCCGTGGCCTCACAATTTTCTGGCTGGTTCAAGACACGGACCTTCACCACCGTTTCATTGGCCCCAAGGTCTAATTGCCACCTGGATTCACGCAAACGCATGAACAACATCGCTGCTTCTACCGCTTGCCACGCTGGCCACATCAGCTGAACCACACTTGAGACCGTCTGGTTTGAACTGGTTCAAGGTAAAAAAATGTAGAAAACATGAAAACACGGGCAAAAGAAAGGTGAGCCCCCAACAAACAGTCAGTAAGTCAGATTTGTTTTTGAATTACTTCGAACGCACTTCACAATGAAACATCATGGAGCGGCATGGCTGTTATTAGCTGTTATATAGGTATAGATATAGATGTAACACAACCTTCAACAAACGCTCATTTGGTCACTGGCTCATCGTAAGTTAGTAATCAAGCCTCCACATATTTACACTGTTTTCGCTAGTGAAGAAACGTCCATGGCAGGTGGGAAACTACCTTGTTGAAAAGGAGGAACAGAACTGGTCCAAAGTTCTATGATCAACGCAGGGCCCAGATAAATTATACCAGCGTAGACCCCAAACAGTTTGCGCGTCTATGAAGCAAGCCGCAGAGACGAACTGTCAAACCGTCAACGGCTCAAACCGTTCCAGCTCGCGGTGATCAACTCGGACCTTCTGGGTTTGTTTCAGCACTTGGCTCACTTGGTTCAAAGTCAGAACTGGAAGAAAACAGAACATACGCAAATCTACTGAATACGCTGAGTTGTACTGACATGTGGTTTTATCATGCTTTGTTTGGTTAAAAGATGTTAAAGCTTTCCCAGAGTGTACTGGAGGCAAGGGTGACAAGTAGGAGACAAGTGTAAAACCACGCGCCCAGAGCAGCAGTGTGGAGACAAGGAAGACAAGGGAGACAAGCGGGAGACGAGTGCAAAATCACGCAGGCAGAGCACGTAGCGAGAGAAGTGGGAGACAAGTGCATTGGGAGACAACTGTAACATCATGTGGCCAAAGCAACCGCAGTGTGGCAGGAACGTAAGCCCGGAGACAAATGTAAAATCACGCGGCCCGACCCTTTCAAAGGAGTAAGAGCCCCTCGCAGGTAAACCTGTTTGGGGAAATATCGAACGTGTCTGCATGCAGAATTTATCTTGTGAAGTAGCGGCCCTATTCAACAGCAATCTGAGGTGTGGAAGGGTTGCGCGCCGCTGCTTGAGCTTGCGCGCCGCGCTGATAAGAACAATGGCAAGGTATAAACGAGAAAAAGACTGCGTTTCTCCAAAGCGCAAATGTTTTTGAGCGCCCAGTCACAAGGAGCGCGCGCGCACCAAAATGGAAGCGGCAGCAACACAACCACCGCTGCCCACTGCCACCGCCACCACCACGACCACCACCACCGCCCCTATGAGTCGTGGCGCGCAGAAACCTGTTGGCCGAACCGCAAGTTCCTAAACCGAAAGTCCAACGCAAATGGATTTCGCACGATCGGCTTAAATTCATCTGGGTTCTTTGACTTAACAGCAAAGCCTCGTTGCTATTTTCTCAGCTGACAGATTCTGCTTGCAAAACAAAACTCGCGCAAGGCTGCAAATTTCTCCCCATTCGCGCGCGCAAGCGTAGATACATCTACGACGCGATGGAAGTCACGACGTCGGCAGCACGCCTGGACTGAATATCTGCTTTCCAAAAAAGCGTCTCTCTCTGTCATTTCAAGAACGCTGAGCATGCGCGCGCTGGCAATCCAGCAAGAAACCCACGGTTTCAAACTTTCATACACGCATCTCAAACCATCGTCCTTAGCAACTGGAACGACAACGCGTGAACTCAACTCGCCAACCGTGCGTTGGCGCTGGGGCACGCACTTCAAATCTATGACGACGACGCGGCTCACGTTCCCGGTCTTCACTTTAGACCCGATGAACCTCGCAAATTCCCAAGCGCCCTTCCTTATCGAAGAAGTTGAGGCGCCTGGCTTCTGGCCGTGGAACTCCGTGACCTGCCCGCAGACCTCTTGAGCCGTTAGACATCTTTCATTGCGACGAACTGCCACTCTTCTTGTCCTAAAACTCAACTAACTGTGGTGATAGTAACTCCTGCTCAACCCTCCCTGGTTGCTTGGAGCCCTGAGACGTGACCGCGTACTTGAAAAGATCAAAGGCTGAGAGTTCCGTTCGGTGTTCATCAAGCCCTAACTTCAAGAACTCCAGTGGACAGCTTCAGAAACTTGTTTCGGCCAAGTACTCTGTTACGCGTCGCTTTCCACCACATTCTTGCGCCGCTGGCGCGCATGAAGATAACCTAACGTCCTTACAACTACTGAAACTTTCCATGTATACACAAGTCGACCTTGGAACAAGTGAAGTTGCTTTTGGACATACCTGAGATACTTTCTCCGTCTCGCGCAAGTTTGTCGGCGTCGGCTGCCCTGTTGCGAGAACTGGCTTGGTCTGGCCTGGACACGTTCCCGATGGTTCTCCTGCTTGTTCTAAATCGCAACCATGCCCTTCTCCAACGCTCGCAGCAACTCTGGTGGTGTATCTGATGGTTTCAGGCCACAACAAAAAGGGTCATTTAAATCCTTCAGATATACTGTGGCGGCGCTCACACAAGGAGATCGCTCGACGCTGCCGGCCTCACAATATGTCTGCCCAAAAGACAATCGCCCCGCCTGAGCCCTTCGATGTTGCGACGGGGATTCACGAACATCCGGGCCCTGTAGTGAAGGTGAGCCGACAATAAAAACAGCAACATAGATCACAGTGGGCGCGCGGGGCGCAGACTTTTCTAGACCGCCCGCGATCATGGGCTCGCTCGCGCAATGATGAGTGCGTGAGGGTTCACAAGTGCGTCACCCTAGGTCCGTTCGGTGACTTGTCCCTCGAACAAACAGTCTGCAGAGCAGGTAGCCCCACGAGCGCACATGCCTCGAAGCTATTCAAAAGGCGGTCGAAATGTCAAAGCCAGCCAAACGCGCGCCGTGATACTGAATCAATCACACTCAAGGAACAACCAAAGGCTTCCACACTATAGGCGTAGCGCTCAAGATTCCTAGACTTTGCGCCAAGGCCCCTCCACTTGAAACCTCTTGCGCAACACGTCGCGCTCTTTGAAGCCAGGATGCACTGCGTGGGTGATCTTGATCTTCGGCCGTCCCCTTCGCCAATGGGCGGTCGCCGAGTTCCCTCCGCCTGATCTTCCCACGGCGCTTCCGACGACGCGGGCGAGTCCAAAAGGAAACTGCGCTGCTCCAATTGAATCGGCAGGTCTCCTGACGTCGCGAACAGAAGTCAAGAAAGACCATACACAAAGGTTGCGCCTAATTGAGTCAATCCGGAAACAGTCACAACCTGCGCTCCGCTGGCCCCAGTACAGCTCGAATCTCATACTTGACCATCTTGACGTGATCGTGATCATCACGTCCACTGATGGTTGGAAAGTTGATGGCTTCAAGCATGCATTCCTGATGGATCTGACACGCCCATGCTCTCAAGACACGGTAGCCGCGTGTACCTCGAAACAACCGTGCGACTAGCTCGTGAACCCACAAGCACACCAATTCGGTCTGACGCCCCAGCGCTTTGACAAATCAAAAACGGCTTCGCAACAACATCTCAGACCATATAGCGCCGACGTCTGTCTCTAGTCGTTGCAAGAATTTCGTCGCGCTTGGGCTTGGATTTCCCTGTCTCCCCTTTCTTTCCTTGCCCACTTCCCTTTCCTCCTTTGCCCTTGCCATTCCCTGGACTCTTAGAAGCGTCCTCTCCTTGGGGTTTCGGTGCCTTTTCGACGGCCTAATTGGTTGCAATCGAAACAGGTTCTGGTCTCACTGCCTACTCCTGTTCCCTTGGCCTGACGTTAAAAACCTTTTGACGCTTCCCTTTTGTCTTTGTTTCCTTTGTCCCTATACCTGTATCACCAGAGGCGCTCATGGGCGCCATTGTCTGGCCAACGATTCAAATCTGACCAGTTCGCCGCTACGATTCATAGCGAAGCGCAGCTTTCATGTGTGTCTCAAAACGTGCATCAAATCATCCGGGAAAGACAGCCCACTGTCCACATCGTCGGGGAAGCGCGCGCAACAACAAAGATATTTTGTCTGCTTCCAAAGTGTCAAGCGCTCGCGTATTGACAGCAATACATCAGCGAGTTGTCCGCCCCACTCCACCTGGTAACGCCTTCTGGAAAGGGCTTGGCAGCGGTTGTGCGCTGGCTAACTGATTGATTCCGGTGAGCGTCGCAAATACTCAAATCCACAACAACGATGGAATCCATTGCTTTCCTCACAGCAACGGGTCACTATATTTTGGGGTGGCTCTTGAAGCGCGTCAACCTATGCGAGCCCGATTGGTCCTCCCGTGACCCTTAATGGGTACGAATTCGATCCAAACTTGCAACGCGTTTGTTAAAGCCGACAATCTCAGCGCGTTTTGCCTTTCAACCTTAATACGGGGGGGACGGGGCAGGTGGCATCCACTTGTCCAAACGCTTGAACGGATTATCGTCAGTTTGGTCATGAGTCGAACATGGTCGAACCTTGGGGCGCGGTGATTGGGGCTGCAATGCCCTGTGGGTGCATTGGAAGCAATGATGTAACCTGACCTGAGCGGCGCATGGACTGTTCGGCCTACTACAGCAGGACTGGCCTGACTGATGGAGTTCATTTTGACGAGAAGCCGGAAAAATGCACGTGTGGCAGGGCACAGGCCGCAAGCACTCAACTCTTGAAGCACCCCAAGCTGCTCAGTGCTAGTAAGCTCTGTCACTTTGATTTCTATAATCCGCTATGGCTCGCGAGTCACTAAGTGATGAACTGCCACGCGAAAACCTGGAAGCACCTGAACCTGTGCTGCTGACAGGAGCTGCACTACCATATACAGTATCAAAAAGAAAATAATGGCACACTTCGTGACTTGTGGTTGTGAACCTGACTGAAAACGATCGACTGCCCAGTCCGCCCAAACTTGTTTTCGCCACTTGAGCCAATGAGGTTGGCATGCCTCGCTGCGCCTGGATTCAAAGCCCTGGTACGCTTCTCTATTTGTGCAATTGAATGCACTGCAAAGGCCGGTCAAAAGCAGTCACCGTGACTGCAGCTTCGAACATGCCCTATACTGAACCCAAAAGCTTTTGAATTATATGAGGGACTGTTTCTCTCACACCACCACAGCCAGCCGTTTGCAGGTGGAATTCAAGGCATGAGGCGTGAGCCCCTGTTTCCTCTCTGTCAGGCAGGGAAGCACAACTCGAAGCTTCCGAGAAGTGATGTAACCCTGTTCCAAATAATCCCGAGTACTTATCTAAAAGAGGCCCCTAATTAAAAGCGTGCCCTAATTAAGAAAAAAGTCAGGTCGGATCCCCGTAAATACGGTATATTTGTGTTTAAATTACCGCCCTTTCAAGCCGCTACTAAACTACCAACATGGCCGACTTTGGATGTTTTTTGTTTTACTTGGGTTCCAAAAACAACCGTAACTGCCCACCTCTGTCCGCCCTGTCTATCCACCATGACACGCCGCGCTTACACCAGCAGGCTTTCCTTCCCCCAATGGCACGGACTCATGCAAACGCACTTGCCACCGAGGTCATGCAACACCGCATGGCACAGCGACATCACCTTTCAAAAGCTTTAGCTTGTAGGGGAAAAGGAAGACCCTTCGATCTGGAGGTTTTTTGCATTTTTGATACGAGTTTAATAAATGATTTTATCTAAAAAAAATCCTGGGTTACTTTTTGGTGTTGAAGCTCTTCCCAGGTGACCCTATTTTGGACCCCCCGATTTCAGGGACCCCCTATTAGAAAAAATGCGACCGAGGTTTCCTTATTTGGGGGGGGGGCCGTTTTTTTTAGTATGGAAGGGATTAATACCATGGCTATCATATCCGATAGATTGAGAACGCCTCCACTCCTAGACACAAGATTGCATGGCACACCTGTTCCGCAACTTCTTCTCAAAAACACTAAGCCAAAACATTAACAAACTTACCGACCACAGCTGGCGAAGTCTTGTCGACTTGCGGCCAGAGTTGTAAGCTCAGGCTCAGTCATGCAGAAGAAGGAACAAAAGAAAGGAAGGACAAAGTGGGCTAGACATGGAACCCTGCAACCACCAAGTCATGATAATAGTACCATAAGAGCCAATCCAGCTCGAATCCCTTGTTTTCATGCACTTGCCCTCCACGTGTGAATCTTGGTGTCCGTTGGAGTTCATGCTACAAGGTCAATATCATGAAGTGACAACGACTTTCCTAGTTGCCATTGCCCACCACTCGGCACTGTCCACCGAGCTGCCAAGGGTGCTGTTCTCCAGCCGCCTCATTCCACGTTGAACTGCACCGAGTTGCTACAAGCCCGTCGTTGCCTGAAAGCGGCGCCAATGCAAACATCAGGCTTCTGAAGTGAACCTCAAGCTTGTCAAATCCTACATTGTACTGTGACATATGATAGTACTATGATATCATGTACAGCCCACCTAGATGCTCGTAGTATGAATAAAGGCCTCCAATTATAGTTTTCCTGTACTGTTGCGGCCTGCTACAAACGGGATACCTTTTGCGGACATGTTTGAACTTCGTTGAATGGACAAGCTACTTGAAAACAACATGTCATTTGTTTACCTTGCTGAGGAATCCAACAGTTGATAGATAGGAATCTGAAGGAAAAGAGGGGAGCGAACATAGGCTGTTTACAGTTCATTCATTGTTTGCAGGTAATACCAAGCACATCAAGGCTTTCGGAACTGCCGTTCCAAGGTCTCAAGGATCAAACAAACTGAAGCATGCCAAGTATCAAAGCGGGCCTAGTACATGTCATACTTACGCCCACGCTGTTACATAACCCATGAATGAAATCCGACACGGTATATCTGGGAGGCATCTCAACGGGCGTTTCTTATCTTAAATGCCCTCAAGCTTAACAAGTGGCTTAACAGGTAGTAGTACTTCTCTCGCCCCCATTCTGGCTGGTGTTTCCTACATCAACCGATCTTTCAGGTGCTCATCTTACACTGAAAGTTAAGCTTGTAGCAAAACATGTGGCTTCGTTCGAGTGGCAAAGGCGCGGCAAAGTGCTCTCCAGGCTAGAACCTGGAAGTGGCACAGAAACTGGTATCCCACTCCTAACGACAAGACAAAAGGCCACTGTTGCTGCTGCAAATTAGATGACATCATGACACGTTCCGTCTGGTTGCATCCCGGGCGCTCATCGATGCAATCCCTGCAGCAGGAAGCACAACTTCCCCTGTTGTTGCTTTGGCTTTTTTGGGCACAAGACCTGAAGCACAAGCAGGACCATATCGCAGCGTGTAAGAAAGCATGCTTAAACAATGACAATAATAAAACAAAGATATCTTCACGGCTGTGTGCAGCTTCATAGCTTCACAAGAAGAACACATAGCTCTTCTATGTTTTCTTCTTGTGAAGCTATGAAGCTGTGATCAGCTGCATACTGAGGCCCGCTGCCAACTTTTTGGAAACAATGAATTCCTTTCGTTGCTTTCGGGGCTAAAGGCTCAGCTTTCCAGAAAGAACAACTGTTGCTGTCATCACCTAGGCTTGTGCAGTGATAGAGAAAGCGCTAGGAAAATAATTCTGCTGGCCTGCACTGAAGTCTATCTTACTAAAATTTGACAAGAGCAACCCAACAAAATAGAAGGATGCTCAATCTGCAACACGGCAAATGCGCTGCGACGAACTGAGTCTCAGGCGCATCTCAAAGGCTGCGCATTCAGCTCTGGCCATGCACATGAGCTGGCACCCCACCAAATTGTCTACAAACTGCTCGCCATACCTCGACCAAGGCGCAGAGTAGCAACATCAGCAGAAGCGGCTGTGGCGGCAACTACAACCAACGACAAACAGCAAGCACCACCACCACTTTGTGTGCAAGTTGCTTCGAGTCTCCCCCACCTGACCACTGCCATAGTTCATTGCCGCCGCAACTATGATCAGGCAGCTTCTTCCAATCCTTCAACTGGTTTCAAGCAGGGGCAGCTTTTCAAGATGAAGCAAGTACAGAAACATGTTTTGCAAATGTCAAGCTAAACAAGCAACATCACAAGGCCCGCACAATCTGCTTCAATGACGATGCTGGCTCATAATAATGATCAGACGGGCACTCGGCCTCACACAAAAACTTCGGGGTGAGATAGAGGTTGTTCCTGCATTCTCTGCCTGAGCGCACCGAGCAAGGACGGCAGGTTTCTGGTTTGACTGGCTTACATCTGCAGAATTCACAGTCAAGTGGCATGCAGTGCCTTTCACGCAAAGAGTGCAATTGCTCGGACATTGGGAGCAAACGCGTCCAGTTGTGGTAGCACCTTTCTGAAAAAGACCTCGAGGGCAATCCACCTCGCAAGTGAAGTCTGGTGTCAAGTAACCTCAGTGAGAATGTGAGCATGCTCCCAGCTCACCCCACCGTGAACACTTGGCACCTGCTGTAAAGGACATGATGATTGATTGTTCAACCAGTTTGGACCCGTCATGATCTCAGTTCACCTAGATTCTCAAGATCTATAATGATCTATATATATACCTTGTTTTCACTCACAATTTTGAGTTCATGCGTTTGGCCCAATCCCCGTCAGGTGGCGAGAATCCTTGCACTCAATGGAATGCGAGGCATTGAGACACTTGCTTGCGTGCTTCGGACACGCTGGGCATGTGTTTCCAATCTTGCCAGATCCATTTCGGTAGTAACCATCAGGACATGTGTCATCACCTCAGTATATATTATGAAACACACACACATAACCAAACCAGCAAAGTGAAACCAGCCAGTTCACTGCACTAGCAATCTATATGTCCAATCGTTTTGACCTTTGGCAGAATTAGCTGGGCTTCAAACACCACATGTTCGGGCTCAAGAACTTTCCATTGTCACAAACTGTGCACAAAGCCGGTGCTGAACAAGACTTGCAGTTCTCCTGAGGGAACATGCGAGTTTTGGGAAGTGCAGCATCTGGATACTCAGTCATGCATCTTACATCCCTGTGCTCTGTCTGTCGCGATCGCATTTCCCAAGCCCGTCATGGCATCGCGGGCAATGCCTCCCAAGCTCACCAAGGCCCTCTTGGAAGTAGCCTGCAGTCACACAACGTTTGAGTTGCGCGTTCATTGCAAAGCAGTTGAAACGCAGACTGCTAGCTTGTGGAAGAACATGTGCGTTCTTCTTCGTACCCAGAGAGACATATCATTTCTCTCTGTTTGCTATTGTTTTGGGCGCTGTTTCGACATGTTTGCCTCAGGTTTCAAACGGACCTGATAGATTTGGGGGCAGTATATGTTTGTCATGTTTTGGGGTGCAAGGTTCAAACGGACCTGATTGACATGTTGTTGGGGCGCAAGAGTTTCAAACACACCTGGTACATTTGGGGGCCATACCTTCCAAGCTTCTTTATTGCCATGTCTTGGGGCGCAAATGTTTCAGCCGCGCCTGGTAGATTTGGGGGTATTGACATGTTTTGGGGGGCTTCAATCGGACCTGGTAGATTTGGGGCCGTTGACATGCTTTGGGGCGCAAGGGTTTCACAGGGACCTGGTAGATTTGGGGGGCCGTGCCCCGCAAGGTTCTTTATTGACATGCTTTGGGCTGCAAAGCTCTTCCGTTTGCAGAAGCAGCAGTTTCAAATTGACATGGTCAATTCGGGGGGTCGTGTCTCCCAAGGTTGTGGCTGACGTGTTTTGGGCTGCAAGGCTCTTCCTTGACATGTTTGGACATTTAAACCAACATGGCCGACTTAAAGCCCTCGTGTGCCAATTTTCCTATTTTGAGCTTTGAACACATGTCTTTCCCTTGTGAGTGGGCAAACATTCAATGCTTCAAACATTCATGCCGCAGCAAACATACATGTCTTTCACCCTGTTTCCTCGATCGCCACATTCCATACGGCAAACCGGATGTGTCTGATCGACTTCAACAAATGGAAGGCTAACCTCACGATTGTCGATGCCGGTCAGGTTACGTGCACTTCAACACGTGCGGAAGCCGACATCTGAACCAAATCCTGTCCCCAACAGCCCCCCTCCCAGGCAAGCCCCCGAAAGAAACCTCACAGAGATGCCCTCCGCCTAAGAACACCTGCCTAAAAGGTCCCCCTCGCAGGCAAGCACCCAAACAGGTCCAAAAGAAACTCCACAGAGGTGCCCTGCCGACGAACCCCCAACATTACCCCCAACTTTACCAAACGGTGCTATCTGAAACCCTTACCCCGGAAACAGCTCTTTAAAAAACCTGCCGGGTGCAAAATTAGCCCAGCTGGAGACCCCAATAGCAAGATACAAACCGGGACAAAAAGAAACATCTCGAAACAGCTGCTGTTTTCAACACATCGACCATCTCTTCCTTGGACACCATCATCACATAACCGGGACACCATCACAAAATGACCAGGGCACCATCAAAACATGACCGAGACACCGTCGCAACATGATTGGGACACCATCACAACATAACCGGGACACCATCACAAGGTGACCGGGACACCAGCATGACATGACGGGGACACCATCACAACATGACCGGGACACTATCACAACATGACCGGGACACCATCACATGACCAGGACACCATCACAACATGACCGGGACACCATCAAAACATGACCGGGACACCGTCACAACATGAGCGAGACACCATCACAACATGACTGGGACACCGTCACAACATGACCGGGACACAATCACAACATGACCGGGACACCATCACAAGGTGACCGGGACACCAACATGACATGACGGGAAAACCATCACAAGATAACCAGGACACCATCACAACATGACCGGGACACCGTCACATGACCCGGACACCATCAAAACATAACCGGCACACCGCCAAAACATGACCAGGACACCATCACAACAGGACTGGACACCATCAAAACATGACCGGGACACCGTCACAACACGACCGGGACACCATCAAAACATGACCGGGACACCATCACAACATGACCGGGACACCATCAAAACATGACCGGGACACAATCAAAACAGGACCGGGACACCATCACAACATGACTGGGACACAATCAAAACATGATCGGGACACCATCACAACATGACCGCGCCACCATCACATGATCGGGACACCATCAAAACATGACCGGGACACCGTCACAACACGACCGGGACACCATCAAAACATGACCGGGACACCATCACAACATGACCCGGACACCATCACATGACCGGGACACCATCAAAACATGACCGGGACACCATCACAACATGACCGGGACACCATCAAAACATGACCGGGACACCATCAAAACACGACCGGGACACCATCACAACATGACTGGGACACAATCAAAACATGATCGGGACACCATCACAACATGACCGGGACACCATCACAACATGACCGGGACACCTTCAAAACATGACCGGGACACCATCACAACATGACCGGGACAACATCAAAACATGACCGGGACACCATCAAAACAGGACCAGGACACCATCACAACATGACTGGGTCACAATCAAAACATGATCGGGACACCATCAAAACATGACCGGGACACCAGCATCACATGACCCGGACGCCATCAAAACATGACCGGGACACCATCCGCCCACCAGCTCTGACGGTGACCCGACGGCGCCCGTCCGCCTATTAGTTTTGCAAGACCCCATAGCATGGCTATTGGGGAAAAACGAAAAAAACTATATAGTCCATTTCTTACAAACACCCAGACCTACCTTTGCTATTTACAGTGTGTTCTCTAGGGGCGCTATATTTTGGTCCTGGCAAATGGGTGCCATACTATGAATTCCTGACATCGGGGGATATAGCAAAACGCAAAATGAACTGAAGCTACGCAAATCCTCAATGCAAGTACATCTGACTTTAACAAACCGCATCACCAGTTCACCCCTCCTACCACCCAAGCGATGCTTTTGAATTTTGTTTGAGCCTGCCGAGTTTTTTTGAATGTCAACTGCAGACAAATGTAGGAAACACCGACACCTCAAAATATAAAACCTGACAGAGTTCACGAACCGGCGAACCAGAATGCACACATGTAAAACGGCCAAATGTCTTTTGACACTCTTGGTTGACATTTCAAAAACACGAATCAAGAGCATTCTGGGGTGACTAGACACATGTGACATGTTTGCTTGACTCTTTGCGCGGTGCTCTAAAAGGACACTCTTGTGCCGCGCACCTGTGGGACACTCCTCTTGGACACTGTTGGGAGGAACTCTTGGACTCTCTAGTGGGCAACTCTGTAGGTCAACACTCTTGTGGGACACTCTTGTATGCTTTTTTGTCGGACAGTCAGTTGGGGACACTCTTGTCGGGCACTCTTGTGGGAGAGTCTTGTCAGCCACTCTTGCTAGACACTCTTTGCGCACCTTTGGAGGGCAACTCTTGCAGGGCATTCTTGTGGGACACTCTTGTAGGGCACTTGTGGGGTGCCCTGGTAGGACACTCTTGTGGGACTGGAGGCGAATTTCACCTGGATTTGGTAAATCTGATGTTGATTCAGAATGTCTTACACTTACACGGGTCCAGCCCCGAGAACCCCACGATAACGGGAACCGTTTGCTACACATTCGGGAAAAAGCTCCGACAAAAACGTATCCATAGATTGTGAGCCTGTCGAGGTCTCGTTTAAGGTCAGGCATTGAACACGTTTGCCCCTTTAAAGCCTTGAGGATGTGTATTCATGATTCATGCATGTAACATTTGCATTGATTAAGGATGTCAGCTGCCCAAAACGAACACCTGCTACTGGAGGTGCGGGCATGTCTCAAGCTCTCTATATAAGTTGGGTGGCTCTTTGATAACTACCAACTACCTCCTTCAACCTTTGTAACATGTTTGTAGGATTCCTGATATTGTGATGCATTTGATGTATTTATTGGTCGACGATAGCAATGTGGATAGTTTTCTTGATGCAGTTGCCATCAGTTGCCACTATTGGATGTTTTTGGCGTGATTAAGCTTGACGATATTAAAGCTCCTGCCTATCTGATAGAGAGTGAATTTCAACAAAGGTTTGATATACCTGCTTTTCATGATGATCTGGATTTGTTTGCAGCATCGAAGAACTTCAGAGATTCAACGTAAAACATTGATGACATTAATGTAGTTGTCAGTGGTGAAGGAGCTGGGGGTTGCATATTTGAATTTGCTACTTGGTATGCAATTGAACAACATTGAGATGTGTGATAGCCAGGAGATTCGTTGCAAAGATCGCGTTGGCGAGGTGAATAGTTGAACACACATGTGTTAATCGACTAATCAGACGTCAGTTTCTGTTCTGTGGTTGTGGTGCATGGTAAAGTCCAAAGCCTATGGCGGCAAATCCAACAATCTTTGTTAAAGCCAGCCCAATACCTGAAATCTTCTTGGGGATATGCATAAAATTCAAACACAATGTGGTAGTTGCTACTGGGAGATCAGATTGTTTGAGCCAAATGAAGAATCTAGGAGGTTTGCCCAAATGTTTTAAAGTTTCCCTGGGTGCCGGCGCAAGGGTGAAAAACAGGCACAACAAATATGAACAAGCAGTGTTGTAAGAACTCTTAAGTAAACTACCAAATTATATAGATGTGCCTGATATTGCAAAAACAGCACATAACAGGGAAGGTTTGCATGCCGGTAAAGAACATGCTATACCGTTATACCTGTATAATCCTGATGATCCAGCAATATTCAAAGCTGGTGCCATGGAATAATCCGTCTGATTTCTTCAGTAGTAGACGGAAAAAAGGTCGATTATACAGTATACGGCTGCACAAAATTGAATGGTTCTGGAATATATATCAACATTGCAAAAGCTCTCTGAATCGTCTGATATCTTGACACGTGCTGAGAATGGTCAAGTCAAAAAGTTAATTGATACTGGCGAGGATATTTACTGCTACATCAGTAAACTTTGGATTGTCAGCTGTCAACTCGTACTCATAACGACAGTAGTAAGGAATGTTTAAGTGCACAGCACAATCAAACATATTCAGTTTAGTAGATGACGAGACACCAATAGAATTCAGGAAGACAGCAAAAATTAGAACGACAACGACTGCTATTGTATGTTGCAGTGCAAAAGTAGTTTGGTACTGGCGCAGACGGCAATTTGCCAAAGAAGGCTGATCCTTCACTATATGTGGTGTGATATTCTTGCAATTATGATGTCACCTGACTCCCTTGAAAAGCGGTTAGAAGAGAAAGAGCTGGCAAGTATAAACAGTCTTTCCCTGCAATAGACTGCGAACGCCTGCAACACAGCAAAAAGGCAGTTCCTGGGTCCGGGGGGGTGCATAAATCCATGAATTAGACTACATATATCTATAAATATATATATATATATATCTATGTATGCATGCATGTATGTGTTTGTGCGTATATATACTTGATTCACTTGCAAGTCCTTGAAATGTTGAGCCCACAGCACCTTGTGGGCAAGTGTCTCTGCAAGCTGCGTCTGGCGTCAAGAATTTTGCGTGCTTGCATTCAGTCGCCTGAAGTAGCACAATCCAGGAGAAATAGTTCTGCAACAAGCTAGTGCGCATTTGGAAGCATGAAATGAAACCTATGAAGTAACATGTGACCACCCAAGTCCAAGTGTGTATCTGTATATCCCTGTGCTTGTTTAGTCGTAAGTCTTGAACACTTCAAACTTTGCTGGGCATTGTCCACTATGACTTGGGCCTTTAGAACAAAATGAAGTCTGAGACCTCAGCTCTAAGTTCATGCCCAAACACATAAGTTGGGTGGATGCAAGCACTGTAGTCGCCAGGGCAAGGATCACATGTGTTTCCAATTGCTCCTGCATCGGGTTGGCATTGCTGATGCCCTGTATTGAACAACCATCAAAGTCCTGTTCCATTCTTGTAAGTCCCATGGGGGCAGGATGCTTCGCACCAGGAACTTGGGGTCAAGTACTTGCCTCAGGACACGCAAACGTTGTTCTTGATCATTCCTGTATGTCCGTTTGAATCGATCCAAACGGCATCTGGTTCGCAGCTGAGGCACCGTTTCGACATTGGGTGCATTGATTTTCCCGCGTGCAAGTCATGCAATCACTGTGGCATGACTCACATCGCCGTCCAACAGCATTCAAACCAGAAGGGTATGTGCCTACAAATGCCAACTGCTTCAATTCAGTGAGGCTTAGATTGTTCAACAGCGAATTGGCCGTCCAGCAGCCAAACAACTTTTCTGAACAAACAAAATTACCATCAGCTAACCTTAAGCTCATTGAATATCAATTCAGGGGGGTTGGGTACAGGCGCTAAACATTAACATCAGTTTAAAAACCCAATGAATACCGCGGGCGCTTTCTGCGGTAACTTAAATAAAGTTTGTTAACTTTCAGATGGTAACTTAAAAGTTTGTTTAGCCCTTGCTTCATTAAATAAGGGCTTGCTTAATTCGATAAGGGCGGGCTTGAAACTGGATGACGAATGGCCCCGGGGCGTTGAAACACATGCATATAAGTTTTGGGGTTCAGTACATCTCTAGCTTGCACCAACGCATGTATCACAAATCTTTTTAGTTGTCGCACGCTTTTCGTCTTCCAATGGCACGGCGACACACTCTGACACTTGTATTCCGTTAATGCAAGTTCACGATGGGAAGGAAGGTGATGGAACGGTAAGGCGAAAGAGTCCGCTGAGAAGTATTGTTGAACATTGTTCACTCAAAACGGTTGCGAGACGATCAAGATGGTGGCGCAGCTGCTGGGGAAGAAGAAAGGTTTGCGGGAAGGTATCATGCGAAACCACCATGAATCAAAAAGCGGAAAAGGAGGGTAACAGCTTGTGAAGCACTTTGCAGGTACGTTCTCAAGGCGTCCCTCGAGAATATCCTGACGAATGGCTGGAGCTTCGTTGGATCAGGCCAAGCCAAACGTCCCTGATCCCCCTGCCTGATTGGAGTGGTCGAAGGAAACCCTTTGTTCAGGGGTGGACACACACAAGTCGCCGGCTTCGGCGCTTTTTCAAGACACCCCCTACCGTTGGACCAGTGGACGAAAACCTTTTGCCCAGGGGTGGACACACACACACACAGAGCCGTTTTCGGCGCGGTCAAAGTAGTAGTAAGGCCAGGGGCCTCCAGTAGCGTCCTAACTCCCAGGGGAACATTTGTACAAAAAGCGCCAAATTGTTGGCGCAACGAAGAACTAGTAGACACCTAAAAAGCCTTGGAAAGACAGAAAAAGCAACGAAACAAGAGCAGACTAAGAGGGCAAGAAAGAAAAGTAGGGTAGTTACGAGGCCCACTTAGTTAAACGAAAGTAGAAGGCGAGCGGGACATTCGTCTTAAACCGCCCGGGTAGCTAGCAATAGCTAGGAGAAACAGAAGGAAAGGCACCAACACACAAGTGTGTTGAGTGCGATTTCCTTCTGTTTCCCGAGTAGCGGGTGGGATAGCAACGGAGGCCTGGGGGTAGGGAGGGGGGGGGGGGG
>CAXAMN010022206.1:958941-988773 GCA_963970005.1 Durusdinium trenchii | reverse complement strand
TGTGCATGATGAATTCATCCGGCCTGTGAATACTTAGCAGCGCAGGTATGTGAATACTTAGCCGTCAAGTAGGTTCAGGCTCGTGGAAAAACAAACATGACTTGGAGAAGTGAACATGACGGATCCGAAATCTGAAAGCTGATATCCGATGTATTCTTCAAGAACCGTTTTTTGGCCCGGCGGCCGGTATGTCAGTTGATTCGGTGAGGGTGTCGGTGCCTTCCTGTGAGAGTCCAGTGAGTGGTGGTGCGTTGTGGCGGTTGCTTTCCCATGCAAAATCTGCGCCCCTGTGACTGGGATCACACTCAGCACCCGAGTGGGACGGCTGAGCGAAACACACTCTGACACTTGTATTCCGTTAATGCAAGTTCACGATAAGAAGGAAGGTGATGGAACGGTAAGGCGAAAGAGTCCGCTGAGAAGTATTGTTGAACATTGTTCACTCAAAACGGTTGCGAGACGATCAAGATGGCGGCGCAGCTGCTGGGGAAGAAGAAAGGTTTGCGGGAAGGTATCATGCGAAACCACCATGAATCAAAAAGCGGAAAAGGAGGGTAACAGCTTGTGAAGCACTTTGCAGGTACGTTCTCAAGGCGTCCCTCGAGAATATCCTGACGAATGGCTGGAGCTTCGTTGGATCAGGCCAAGCCAAACGTCCCTGATCCCCCTGCCTGATTGGAGTGGTCGAAGGAAACCCTTTGTTCAGGGGTGGACACACACACACACTTTCCACTGAGGCCGCGCACATCCGCATGCCACAGGCTCGCTCCCTTTGACATGCCGCATTTACGCGCGCATGTTCTTCATTGATGGCACGGAGCCACGCAAGCACGCTTTCCATTGAGGCTGCACGGTTGCACATGGCGCCACAGACTAGCCCTTGATGTAACACCAATCCTCGTGGACACCGCCACTCATCCTGCTCCCCAGCGACACAGACCGCGTTTACGCGCGCATGTTCTTCGTTTCTCAATGGCGCGGAGCCACGCAAGCACGCTTTCCACTGAGGCTGAACGCTTCCGCCTGGCACAGCGACATCACAAACGTAATTTTACCCACAGTGTGCCGCAGACTAGACACAACAAGGTAACACCAATCCCCGTGGACACCCCCAATCGTCCTACCCCCAGCGATCCGCCGCGCTTACGCATGCTTTTCATTGCCCAATGGCCCGGAGCCGCGCAAACCGTTTCAACCAAAGCAGCATAAATCCGCATGGCCAGCGACATCACCGACGTTTCATTTCGCTGCGCGCCACAGACTATACCACAGCTCCAACCTGCTTCCCGCCATAGCAAATTTGCGCTGAGCCAACTTCCCGCGCTACATCGCGCTACATTTGCACATCCTCGCAAGCCACTTCCTGCGCAACATTTGCGCCACAAAGTTGCCAGTTCTGGGGCCACGGCCCCCAGCTCAGAAGCTGCTTCCCGTAGTACATTTGCGCGGTAAAGTTACACGGGCACTACAAAGCTTCAGTTCTGCTGGCCTGGCGACTTCCAGTTTCATATTCGACGACAGTTATGCACTTTGGCAACGCTGGCAGCTTCCACCTTCATTCATATTGGCAGCTTTCACTTTCCTTTTTGACCACAGATACACCACAGCTGTAAACCAATTTACACCTTCGTTTTCCACGACAGTTACACACTTGGGCAAGTTCTGGCCTTGATATTCTGAACCGTTGCTCACGACTCACATGGCAACTTCCACCTTCATGCCCGGCGACAATTTGCACACTTTGGCAATTTCCGCCTTCATTTTCGACAACAGTCACTGGAAATTCGCATGGCGCCTCACATTTGTCCGACGATCCCCGCCGAGCAACTCCAAAATTCGTAGCCGCCACGAAATCTGCGCATCGAGGCTCACAAAGCGCTGCGCCTGTCACGAAACCTGCGCGCCGAGGTTCACAAAGCGCTGTGCCTGTTGCACGTCGAGGCTCACAAAGTGCTGTACCTGCCACGAAACCTGCAAACGAGCCACATGTCCACGAGTCACGATTCACTGCGCGTGTCAGTCACGAAATCAGAGCGCCTCGAAGATCCAAAGCGCCGCGCCTGCCACGAATCTGCACTTCGAAGCAAAAGCCGCTCCGATCCCTTGCGCCTGCCAGGAAAAGTCGACGTTTCTGCGCGCGCCACGAAAAGTGACCGCCGTGTGCGAAAATGCGCGCGGCGCCACAACGAGAGCACAGTCGTTCGAAGCACCCGCCGCAGACACTCAGATTCTGCGAGCCTGCGCAGTCGACATGCATGTGGACAATCTTGGGAGGCGTGAATGTGTAAATAGCAGCGAATTAGCCGGAGAGGCCCGCGCGGCATAGCAATCTAAGCACAGCTGCTTTTCCATTACCGTAAAAACCCCTAAGTGTGTCCACACTGTTTGGTGAAAAAATACCTGGTCCGTCTGACAAGCGCGCAAGCGCGGAGTCTGCCTTGTGGACAGCCTGGCGCACACGTGCCATCTGGGGTCAAGTACAACCAGTTCCGGCATTCCTTGGCAAAAATTCCATCCCGAATTCAGCCCAACTTTGTAGTGTTCATGATCAAACACCTGGCTTCTGGCAAGATTCAGTGATCAAAGCAGGTCCGATGCACTTCAACGCATTCTCAGGACATGGAGCGCAACTACGTCCCAGTGCGTTGTCAGTGCCCTTTCGAAAATAGCCGTCTGGACAGCCCTCCTCATCCAAACCAGGAAAATTTGAAGGTCGACCCTTTGTCTTTGACATTCAACCGCCTGACACACTGAGCTGCAGTGTCTCAAAACGAGTCCAATTTGTCACTGGTTTTGTCCGTCGCGTCCTCGCACCATAAATCAGCAGTCAAGTACCTTGGGGCGGCTTCACCGCCTTGATTTCAACACTTCAGTCGTTGCACGCACCCCTCGAGAAAGGATCAATGCGACTTGCGCTGCTGCTTGCTGCTTGTGCGCGCTGCTGCGTGTGCGTGCGTG
The DNA here is from genome assembly GCA_963970005.1 of Durusdinium trenchii. Classification (NCBI taxonomy): domain Eukaryota; class Dinophyceae; order Suessiales; family Symbiodiniaceae; genus Durusdinium; species Durusdinium trenchii. Next base: position 985,815 of record CAXAMN010022206.1, on the reverse strand, counting down.
TGTGTGTGTGTGCGCGTGTGCAACCCTTGGACTCACAGGGAACCTTTCGGTTTGGAGTAGGGGCGTGTGGCACTCTCGCCCTACCACACGCAACAAAGCTGCGGGCGAGAGTGGGAAGCAGGGCCTGATCAGCCCTGCGTACCTGCTCCACTATTTAGGCAAACAGGAGGAAATGGTACTCGACACACTTGCGCGTCGGCGCCTGTCCTTCTGTTTTCCTCTAGTCTACTCTATAGGTTTGCAGGTAGGCCCCCGAACTTTTTGGCCTCTACCCACTAGCGTTGGCCCCTACCTTTGGCCCTGGACGCTTGTGTCGTAGCTTTTTCTCCTTCTCTTTTCTTCCTCCCCTTCCCCCCCCTTCCTTTCTCGCGCGCGGCGTGCCTACGCGCAAACAAGGCTTCTGCAACAGGTTTCTCAATGAGGTTTGGGTTTGTGATTGGTTTGTCCCCTTTCATTTGCCCGCAAACGTCTTCCTTTCTTTTCTTTCATGTCTTTCTGTCTTAATGTCTCTTCATCCTCATCCTTTCCTTCTCTTGCGCGCGCTTTCGTCCGGACCTTAGCTTGTACACATACACGCACGCGTATTCTACTTACAACTAGGTTGGCCCAGGTTTGCTGAGGTTTGGCTCATCGGTTGTCCCTCTTCACTTGGTTCTTCTTCATCGGCAACCACACACACACTTTTTGTCTGTCTCGTCCTTTTCATTTTCATCTGTCTCGTTTGCGCGCGCGTGTGCCTCGCGTAACCCCTTTCCGGGCCGGATGGGGGTGCCTCCTTGGCAGGATGGAGGCTACACATGCCCCCCTTCGGGGAGGCGCGCGTGTGTGCGTGTGTGTCCACCCCTGGACAAAGGGTTTTCCACCGCTACTCCTTCCACGTTTTTCAACTACCTTTTTCAACCACCTTCTACAGGCAGGGGAGTGGAGCAGGCCTGCAGAGCTCCACTTAACAAAGCTCTCTGCAGTGTCCTGAGGATATCGGCCAGGACGCTGGCCGACGTACCTGCTCGTTCTTTCACAAGCTGTTACTCCAATCTTCCACTTTTGATTCATGGTTCTTCACGTTTTCCACCCCATAAACACTCGTCCGCAGCAGCTGTGCAGCCGGTTCGCTTTCCGCCGTTTGCGAGTGCCAACATTGTTCAACAATACTGTTTCAGCTGACCTTTCCACCTTGCGGTTCCATCGCCTTCCTTCTCAACGTGGTAACAGAGTCACTGAAAACCAATGTCAGAGTGTGTTTCGCTCAGCCGTCCCACTCGGGTGCTGAGTGTGATCCCCGTCACAGGGGCGCAGTTTTACATCGGTAAGCAACCAACCCAACATGCCACCTCTCCCGGATTTCCACTGGAAGTCATTGACACACCCTTTGAATCAACAGATGCATCGGCCGCCGGGCCTAAACACGGCAGATTTCTCTTCCACCGGCTTTCGGATCAGTCATACATGTTATTTTCCACATGTTGCATTTTCAGATCGATGCCGTGATCCTTTCATCAGCAGAACTCAAGCTTGTGCACTGGAGTTCTGAAACTCTAATTCGAGATGCATGCTCGCACATGACAACAAGCTCACACCCTGCTCAGCCTCACAACACACTCCCCGTCAACACGAGCGATGAGATTTTCAACATCACTATGACAATACAACTTGGCACTTTTCAGCTGGATCCTTGCCGCTGCGCCGCGCCGTGCCATAGCGAAGCTTTCACTACACAGCGCTGTTTCTCACCACCGACGAGTCCGACTACGTCATGCATTTTCCCTGGCCATATGCTCACACCACACCACCACCACTACCTACTACACAACCTCAACCCACATGGCCGCTGCCGCAGCCGCCAACTGCACCCACCTTTCCCTCGCCACAACCATCGGCATTCCCTCATCCACAACCACAACCATATCAAGCTCCACCTACTATGCCCCTTCCAGCCGCTACTGCACTGTCCTACGGCACTCCTTCCACCTGGACGATTGTGCAACCATCCCAACCGCCACCGCAACCCACCCACCCAACTCAAGTGTTTCCATCCGCAGCACCTTCCCCTTCCTACATGTTGCCACAACTACATCCCACACCACCTGCTGAACCTACCCCCACCACGCAGACCCATCCACTTCCAGCACCACAACAAGCAACAGTTGCCCATCATCCATCCACAGACCCGCAATGCACCATCCCCCAGGGAGTTTGGCAACCTTACTCCGTTTTTCCCCCAGTCACACAACCTCCACAACAACCTCCACCTCAACCTTTGCCTCCGCCGCCGCCTCCACAAGCCATCGGCGCTCCACCACCAGTTCAACCCTCAATCCCACAACCGGCGCCATCGGACCCCACACCACCGGTCCAACATGTCACCACATCCGCCACGGACCCTTCAACACCGGTCCCAAACTTGACCATTCCAGCCACTGGCTCCCAACCTTCCGAATCACCATCCGTCGCTTCAGCTCCACCAGCCCCTGCGCCTTCACTACCTGCAACAGACAAGCCCGACAGCGCCGCTTCACCGGCGCCGCCACCACCTTCCCCACAGCCACAACACAGCAGTCGCCGCCACCACCATAAGAGCCGACGCAAGTCTGATCATCACTACCGAGGGCGCCACCGCCACCGCCGCCGGCATCGACATCACCGCCACTCAAAGCACCACAGCACAACCCGGCGACGCCGATCCTCAACATCCACTTACTCATACAGCCCCACACCCTCCCGCAGCCGCTCACCACAACCCATCGACTTACGCCCCAACACCGAACACACCAACACCGACCCCTCTCAATATCCCACCGCAGCAGTCCTCCGTCGCCCACTCAACCGCTGGCGACCTCCACCCAACTTTCAAGCTCTTTCACCTGCAGACCAACTTCTCGAATGGTTCGAATTCCACGCCAACCAACTCGACACCCCCAACCGACCACAGCACCAGTACATCGCCAATCTCCTCACCGACTGCAACATCACCTACAAGGAGATCACCGATTTCCGACAATATACCCACGCCAAGTGGAACGACACCACTCGCCAATACGACCAATTCCAATACAACGCCATCTCACTTCCCTTCCTCAACACAAAGGCCACCACACCTGAACCACCCGCGGTTTCCCGAGCCACCTCAACCCACCGGGAAGTCGCCCACATCAATGCCGGCCATACAGGCCCGGTCGGCAACATTGCCAACATTCTACGCCAAGGTCGATTTTTACCCAGCGCACTCCACTTTGCCAACTACCCTGGCTTTTTTGCCCAGGGCGTCCGCATCACCCACAATCAACCCCATGATCAAAGCGAGTTTGCTCGCATCATCCACAACACATGGCAACTCCACAAGAACTCCCACTCCATCATCATCACACTCCTTGCTTGGGGCGCTGCCACAAAATATACCTCAGGCGGCGAGGAACACGCCATGACCCTGCTCAACGATTACCACGGAGCCGTTTTCCGCCAGAAGGGCCGCTGCTGGGTGATCCACCCGGACCACGCCATCGTCAAAGGACTGGCCTGGTCCACCAACTCCACTCCACCCGACATGTAACACCACTGTCCAACACCTCCACACCGCTACCACCTCCGCCTCCACCTTTTGTCTCACACCACCACACAAACCTTCGCCTATAGCAGCGAAAAGACTTTTGCAGCGATCACTCGACTTTTTGCGCCTTCAACTTTTCAAGCTTTGACGGCTTCGTTCTGCAGAATATCATTCCGAATTTTACCAGCTTTTCAGATGATGTCTTCATCGCATGTTGGAGTTTTGTGCGTTTGATCTTTCAGTCGGACCTGCGCGTTTTTCGAACCATGCCCGCGGGAATTTGATGCTCGTTTCATTCATATGCATGGCCCCGTGATGACGTGCTCACGCTGACCAGCTGCCGTCCAGCTGCCTTGCCGCGCTGCCGCAGCAACCTGTGACGACCCTGTGTGACTGTACATCTCTCTATCTTTAGGCCATGAGCAGCGCAACGACACCTCCACACAACGACGCCCAAACTCTCTTACATCAGACCACTGTGACACTTTCGCAGGTCCAAAACCTGCTCAGACAAGCAACAGATTTTGTAGCGCACCTTCACACTCACTTTCTCCACCACATCCACCAAGCGGATCCCACTTTCCGCCAACATTTTCAGCCACTACCAACTCCGCCAACTCACCCTATACGTTTACCGTCCACCACCTCCTCCTGTGACTCAGCACCTTCTCGACCACCCACTCGCTTACCAGCGCCACCCTCAAAAGACTCCGACGACACACCATCAACGGCCCCAGCCCCACAACCTGCTACAACGCGCAAGCGAAAGCAGCCACTGCCACCACCACTGAACCAGCAAGCAGACTGGGACGCATGGGACGGCGACGCTGATTGTCGCCTGGTTGAACTCAAAGGAAACCCTCGACTCCGTCCCAACTGGGTTTCTGTTGCTCGCCGAGTTGGTTTCTCCGTCGAGCAGTGCCAAGCCCGATGGCAAGAACTCAAAGACATGCAACATCTACAAGACCAACAACTTTCCTCCAAACCACCACAAGCAGATCCATCACGACAAGTACCTTCCCCCTCACCAACACCCACCTCACCAGCAGCTTCACCACCACCACATTCACAACCGGATTTCTCCCCTTCTCCCAAGACAACACCACCGACTTCACCACTTCGATCACCTCTAGCTGATGTGCTGCCGCGGCCGGCTGCTGAGCGAGCGCCTAGTAAGAACAGTCATCCGGAGAAATCTCCAAACACGCCTGTTGGCAGTTATTTCATGTGATCCGTTTCACCCCGCTTTCTCTCCAGTGTGCCGCAGGACAAATCCTTTGACGTGCAGTGACAAGTTGTTTTCATGTCCTTTCTGCGTTCGCCAGTCTTTACTTTTTGCAACCTTCAGTCTTTCATGTCCCCAGGCTCACTCAAGCTCCGCAGCTTTTTGTGCGCCACTTTGTCCTACTTTCTTGTACCCACCTTCATGGCCAATCCTCGCGCTCGCCCCCATGTCAACACAGCCAACACAGAGTACTACTTGCCACAGCGCCCCCCGAGCTGGCTCCAACCTTCGATTTGCACTCAACCTGACTTTCACTCTCCCAACAGCTCCCTTGACCTTCTTTTCATGGTCAACCAACACCTTCGCCGCCACCCACTCAACACAGACCCCATGCCAGACCAGACGTATTTTCAGGACCAGAGAGCATACAACCTCCTTTACCGAATGCGCGGCGACCTGATCTTGATGGACCAGCTGATTGATAGCCTTTACCAGGCTCGCCGGCTCCTCCAATTTGTCACCACCGGAGCAGGCCTGCCAGGGCAATATCGCATCAATCCCACAGCCTCACTCTCCAGCAGAAACCTGGCCATTCTACACAACATACCGCCAGGCTTCCCACTACCACCCGAACTCTCCAGCCGTTCACCCTCTCCAGCACCACGTACACCACCGCAAGACGCGGAACGATTTCACCATCACTGGACAGGTCCTCCACCACAAACTACTCCGCCCCCCAACATCAACACTGCCACTCGCATCCGAGAAAGCTCTCGCTCCCGTGACGCCCGCAGCGGCTAAGTACAACATTCAGCACCACAGCAACATTGCAGCCCGGGATCCGCAGCGGCCGACATGCACCTTCCCACACCTGAGATGACTCCTCCGGCCACAGTTGCTGCTACACTTATGTTTTTAGGTCTCACCGACATTCCTCGGCGAGCAGGAATGCTGCTACACTTATGTTTTTAGGTCTCACCGACATTCCTCGGCGAGCAGGAAAACCCAGCCATCAAACCGGTTTTCCTTTTTTCATTTTCCTCACTGAAGACTACATTACCCAATCGCATGTCACCATGTTCCGCAGCCATTTGACCGAACTGTTTCTCCATGACTGATCGCCGCCCCTGTGACATGATGCCTAGCGATGATCTACGAACCACACTACCTCCCCATTCAGCCACAACTACCATCTCCTTCGACCCACCCACCGCACACCACGGGCATTACTTACCTGACAATCCGATGCCATACATGGCTCCATCGGTGACGCACCAGCCTGAACTACTCCTGCTCCACTGGATGATCAACACTATCACCTCACTTATTGAGGACCTTCAACATCACCCAATTGTGCAGGATCCAATCCTCCCAATGTCTACATTCACCAACACACCAGCGTACAGACTCTTTCTGCAGCTACGCAACACCCTGCGACACTTGATCAACACCACCCACGACGCCCAACGGGGGCTCCACAGGCTGCAATTCATTCCTGGCTCACCAGGTTCCCCTGGGCATTACCGCATAGACCCCACACTTACCATCCCACCACAACAAACCAACTTCCTTTCAGCAGCCACCTTACAAGACACCACAGCCATCCCACCACCCACTGACACACCACCACTTATTCGCCAGCTCCGTTGCAGGGATCGGTCTCGCTCCCGAGATCGCCTCCCTCTCACCACACCATCACAACCGAATCACACAACCCATCTACATCAGACAACCCCAGACCAATCCCCTGCTGCTCATGGCCATCGTGGACAATTACATCAAGCACTCTGGACGGCTTCCAATTCCTCAGCGACCTACCACATGACCGCTGGCACGCCGTCATTCCTCCCCTGACGCAGCCCCGGCAATGCTCTGTCTCACACTTCACGTCCCGCTCAGGATAAAAAAACCCGCACAACAAACAACACTCATGCATTTTCCATCTTACAATCCAGCATTCACTTAATCTCTTCCGCAGCCATTTGAACTCTCGAAGGGCCGCTACCTGTCTCCCTCTCCGCCTCATCACTACCCCATGGACCACGACTCTCCGGACTGGGATCGCACCCCTACAGAGTCCATAGAGGTGAAAGATGAGACACCTCACACCACCAAAGCCGAGCCGGTCGAACCCCCGACCAACGAGATCAAGTTGGAACTCATGAAAAAGGAGGAAGATTCGCCACAGCATACCACTATGCTTTGCCCTCCTGTCCGCACTGTACCCGACAAAACATCCACAACATCCGCAACACCTCCTGCCAAAACCCCCCCTGTTTCCCAAACATCCTACCGGAACCTTTCCACACGCACTACGTCACAGGCCAACAAGACAACTCCAACACAACCCACAGCTACACCTCCGCATCCCACAGCACCACCCGCACCACCATCTACCACATCCTCTACCAGCACTGAGGACCCTATTATCCTCACCGCCAATGTTCCCATCCTGCCGAAAGCACGTCCGGGGCACCCACCAATCAATACCACTTGGGTGGGCCCCCCACACTCCTACCACCCTCCACATTCAGCAACACCCACACGCATCCCCTTACAGGTCACCATTCCACGCCCCCACCGGAATGGCCAACTTTTACCCTTCAACTTTTCCACTGACATCAAACACTACCTCAATCCCACGGCACACTCCACCCGACGACCAGCCACACCATGCCCCGCACGGCCCACTCACTTCCAATCAACCACTACCACCAATACCACTACAGTGTTCCCACCGGTGCCCCCCATTCCAGACGCACCGCTAACAGAGCAACAAGCTGCTACGCTCCAACAGACCATCCTACGGATTGCTCGTCAAGCCGCAGCTGCAGCCGCGGCCGAGCTCAATTCACGCTGAAGCAGCTCGTAGTTTCACCCCACACCATTCTCACACATCGTGTGACGAACCAAAAGAACACAGCTTTCCCGTCTTGCTCTTTCCACGTTTCAACATTTTTCTTACTACATCCTACTTGACTGTCCTCAATGCACAATACATTTTGACCAGAACTTGGTATGGCCATGCAATTTCCTTTTTGACCGCAGCCGTTTTTCAACTTGTGATCTTTACCACATTCAGCCCACAGCTTCCACTCTTGCCTTTCCATGGAGAGTGCCGCCGATTACGATGAGCAGTCTGAGGTTCTTTTTCTCTTCAATGAAGACTCGGAAGAACCACCTTCACAGACGCACGATCCCCCTCACCCGCTGCCGCCTCAACCAACTCCACGTCCCACAACCTCGCAACCTACACCATCAGCCACCACCAACATCTCGGCAGACCAATCGTTTTGGGCCGAAGTATACACCCTCCAACCGCCGCATGCCCTGATGGGCATCCTCAAGGACCTCACGTCCACCGATTCGTTCTTCACCAACACCTGGACAGTCTCAACGCCCTTACTGACACCCCTATCGGACATCAACCTCTCACTGACACACTTCCACCGCCTGTCCAGCGTCTCATCGCCATTTACCACAACAACGTACAACGAATCCAGAGCCAGGCGCGTGTGGCTCTCAACGCCATTGACACCATGGCCCGCTTTCCACCAGCGGCATACTTCCTGGATCCCAACCTCGGCGCACAGGCCTCTCCACCGACACACACACAGACCGATCCTCCACCCAGTTCCACCTCACCTCTCCGCTTATCCAATCCCCACCGCCGCGGTCAGGCATACAAGTTTGCAAGATGCTGCCACCCAAACTTTCCCATGTTCAGACTCCATCCTGGCCAACCCACTTCCACCGCTCCTTATGCACGAATCCCAACAGACCACCCCTCGAGCAACCACCCATCACCGCCACATTCAGACAGACATCCATGCCATCGTCCAGCTCCCTTCTTTTGCCGGCATCATGCCCACAGCAGACACCAACCAACCGGCCACCTCCCTTCCCACCGCCAGCAGCACTTTCCCCACCGCATCACCCAATCCCACATCAGCCACCAACAAACAACCACACGATCGATGGCAATGCGTCAACCTCATTCCCACTCCCACCGTCACCCTGCCGGAACAGCCACACACTCCTCCGACATTTCCCTCCCCCATCGGCGGCACACCGCGCAACAGACGTTCCAAGACACCTCCTCGCACCACTACCCCCACCCGCACCCGGCAGCCGGACCCACGCGCTGGTTCCCCAACCCCCCAACGTACAACCCCAGCCACCAATCGACAGTCAACAGCTACAGTCCATCCTCTTCCAAAACGACCCCCACCATCACTTTATCAAGCCCAACAACCTCCTGCTACCACTGAACCCCTCCAGCCTGTGCCCCCGGCAACCGGCTGGCCGTGCTTCCAAGGCGGATCCTATACGCCCACCCCATCAGTGGCACCGCCAGCAACCGTTGCCCCACCCACTCACCCGTGGCCAGCGCATTACCATTTTCCAACACAACAACCCCCCTTCGTCCCACCACAGGCCAGTTCCTCAGACTTGGCTCCACATCCCCCCCGTAGTCATACTCCACCCTTCCACGACAAGGGTGGACAGGCAGGGGCGCCCCCTGCCATTGTCTCAACAAGACTATGACCCTACCGCGGACCCTTGGCACGCGGATAACCAGTGATCATGCGGCGGCAGCTTCTGAGGTACCTACAATGCTTTATCCGTGGATGATTCACATACCAACTACACCATCCCACACGTTTTCGTGTTCCGTGTTTTTGTTTCAGCAAGTTGCCTTACGCCAACCATCATCTTCGGACACTAGCTCCCCTCAGTCCACAGACCGACACACGCTGTTTCACTCTGCACAACGAAAAAACAGTGTGTCTCAGTGGCGTGTTACTTAACAACCTTTTGATTTGGCACGCCACCAGGATCTATCCCTGGCATCTAGCAGCATTAGAGTTTCTCAGCATCATTTTCTTCTGCTTTTGCTCTTCCTTTCTCTTTTTCGACAGGCTCGGTTTTGATTGTTCCATGTTGGGATGACACAGCCTTTTAATTCATTGTACACTGACTGACCTTGTCTCGCATGTTCAGCTTGCTCAAACCAACAACCGGTGCTCTTCGCCCCACGATCCAGTGATACTTCGACCAGCCACCATGGACGCGCAGTGGCAGCAATACTACTGGAGTCATTGTTTGATGCAGCAGCAACATCATCAGCAGCTTACCAACCCTGACACTACAACTACGCCTCCCACCACAACTCATCATCCCTACAACCCCACTGGCACCTATGGCCCACTCACCCACGCGCTCCGTACGCATCAAGTCCACCACTCCAATCCTTACGTGACTCCACCATACACACCGCCATCGCAGCATACACCGCCACCACAGGCACCAACATCACAGCCGGAGTTCCCACCTCCACCCCGCCACCTCTCCCCACGGCCGAACCTGTCACTCCACCACCATCGACCTTCAAGCACAGCCCACCGCCACCACCAGCCGCCCGTGCCGGCACAGCACCTGCCCCACCGCCACCCCACATCCCATCCCCCACTCCACCAGTTCAGGACTCCTGGAACCCAACCGACCACCATTAAGGACTCCAACACCCTGCACGGCCACCAACTACATCGTACAGTCCAACCCGCCCAGTGGTCTCGAAAAGCAGGAGTGGCAGGGCTCCCGACCTTTGAAGTTTTCCCGTGGCAACTGGCGTACCACGGCACCTCCGAATTTACCGCCCGCACACTCAGCAACGGCAAATATACGGGTTTCATTGCCGCCAGAAGCATTGCGGAGTCGGTTTTCGTGACCCACCTTCTCCAAGAGCTGCGCGAGAAGCGCCTTGACCTTGACGGCATCGCAGAGACCCTCCACACAAAACAAGGCGCGGACATTCCCAGCAAAACCACACACGCCCGAGCGTTCCACGCTCCCCTTATCAAACTACTCATCGAACAACTACAAACTCACTCTCCGGCACCTGCGGAAGGCACCGCCCTGCGCGCCCTCAAGAACACCACCGACGAACTGGCCCGCGCGCGCCAAAAGCTCCACGACCTGACAAACCCACTCACCCCAGTCAAGAGCACCAGCCGCTCGTCCGCACCGGCCGCCCCATCCCATGCACCCACCCCACCACCGCCAAAACCGCCAGCCCTTTCAGATGTCTTGCAACCCCCACACCCAACATTGCAAGATGATATTCCCGAAGGTTGGAATCACCCCGAGATCCAACACTGGGTCACCACCTTCGACCCCACCATCCAGGAAGCCGCCAATGAGGTCGTGCGCTTGCTGCAAACGAGTAAAGTCACTACGCAGCAGCTCAAGGACGCAGCCACACGTTATGGCCTGCTACTCAACCGGGTCAACCGGTTGCCAATTCGGAGCTTGCAACAGCTCGTGAGTGTGGGAGCTGACTCGCTACCCTTGCCCAGCAGCAACCCAGCCACACCAACCTCACCCATCTATTCCACTTGCACCGAGCACTCTCAGTGCTCATCCACCACACCCAATACATCGACCGTGCCGAGGCCATCTTTGCCACTGGCCTTATACACATCACACTCCTTTTCGCATACCCTTCCAACACCCGTCGCTCACAACAATGGCGCAACCGATTCCGCCAACTCCACATCCTACCCCACACATACCACTACCATCACTTCCTCTCCTCCAACTCAGTTTACATCAAGCTCCACTTCAACCCTGACCCACCTCAACGCTGCTACCACCAACATGGCCACTTCTACGTGGGCTCCACAGCCATCGGCATCCCCCACCGTGAACATAACCGCCGTGCCAAACTCAAACAACTCCAGAACAACATTCCCATCTCAGCAGAACTCTCCCTACGCTACTGGCACTCACACAACAACATCCACCACTACACCACCATCCAACTCACATCCCATGACACATACGACCAAGCCTGGATTCAAGAACACCACTACATCTCAAACTGGATGCCTACACTCAATTGGCCATTTGTCTCCCACCACCTCAAGCTCAAGGCTCAAGGCTGGCAGTTCACCAAACACAGAGCCCATTTCTACTCCCGACTAACCACCCACAAACGACTCTTTCGACGCCTACGGCACCGCCAGTATACACTCAGGGAACCACACCTTTACACCTCCACCAAGCACCACGCCCTTCAACTTCTCCGCAACCTTACCAAGCACACAGCAGCCTCCTTTGAAGCAGCCAAACAGTTACGAAGCGGTCGCCACACTGACCTCGAAGTCTATGCCATCCGGCGTATGGCCGCCAACCTTGAAGGACCCGGCCGCAGCAGAGCTCTACACATCATCAACAAAGCCCTGCTCTACCGCAACCTTACGCCGCCCAAGCCAAACATTCCACTCACAGTCCCATTTCTCGCCCACGACGATTTCACCAAGCACTGCCAACGATGGCTCCGAACTACCATTCAGCAGCACAAGCGCCTGACAATTCCCCTCCACCTCCCCTCTCACAGGCTACGCGAAGCCGCCCACAAAACACTCCGTTCCCACCTACACAACCACCGCGCATGGGAAGAAACCCTCTCTTCCCCGCCAGACCCTGCAGACCTCCCCTGCGCATGTGGCCATCTCCGTACACTCCTGCAGGATCCAGACACCCCCACCATCAACGGCCACTACATTCTCACACTTGATCAACTCCAACTTCCTACACATCTCAGTATCTTTCTCAACGCCGACATGAACAGCAACTACTACCCAAGCAAGGCCAGATATTTCCTCACGTTCCGGACGGCCTACACGAAATGGCTCAAGCTCCAAGGACTCCCACCATCCCTTGTCCAGCACTTACAGCCGTTCCTTGAGCACCAGTGGCGCCTACACAACATGCACCTCAAGCAGCAACCCCGTTTCACGGCCCGCCTGCTTCGTCAACTACAAGAATACCTCGGCCAACACACATTACTCCACCATGCTGACCATGAACTCCAACAACTTAGGCTATTCTGCCCTCGCCAATATTTCACGGGCGCTTTGAACACATGGCAATCCCCTGAACTTTTTGAACCACTTCCCCACCTCACCGCAGCCAACATCCACGACCACTTGGCAGCTACTGTTCCTCCCATACTGCGCACCCGCTACAAATGGGGCTTCCGCAAACATTTCAACATTCCTTACGGAGTCGTTCACCTCAAAGAGAAGAAGCAATGGCAGAAAGGCCGCACCATTATCTCATATTTCCAATCACTCAGTGGCAACCTACTCCGCATCACCAGCCGGGCGCTTGACATTATCCTTCAACATCTTTACCCCCAACACCCCGGCCAAATGTCCATTCCCCAACTTTGGCGCCATTTTCACAGTTACCTCACCCAAACCCCACCAGACATTTCACTGCACGCTACCAACGATGACCTCGTCGGCTTCTTCAACTCGGTCCCACAACACCGACTCATCGATGCTGTTCACTCTCTCATCCAACACTGGCAACAACAGCAATCCACACACACCCTGACGGTGGATGTCCAGGCTACCGGCAACCCTTTTCACCACTCACACATTGGCAGACACCATCGAAAACACCCTACCCAACGCACCATCCAGACATCCGACATCACCATCATCGTGGCTTTTGCCCTCAACACATGCATTTTCCGGGCTTGCAACAATACTTACAAACAAATCCGAGGGGCCGGGATTGGATCCCAGCTCTCTCCAGCCCTATGCCATATGCAACGTAGCCATCACCCTCATTGAGCATTCCTGGCACCAGATGCACAACAATCTCCTTCAGCACACTGACCTTCACTTCACATACTATCGATATGTTGACAACCGTTTCATCGTTCACAACGAACACTTCCTCCACCACCCGGCCATCCAAACCCTCATTCACCACAACTTCTTTGGCGACCCAGTGGAACTCGAACCGGTGGACGATTTTCATCTCCTCGGTTTCAACATCGACCTCCCACAACGCACCATCACCTACATGCAACCTTCCCAACCCTGGAAAATCAGGGATTCCACAACCGCCGGGAGCCAGCGCTTGGCTCTATCAGGCCTCCAATCACGACTTCACACCATTCGCAAATATACATTTCCACCCTCCAGCGCTGAAGCTGCTGCGGCTGAGCTTGTGAGGCTATATGTCCAAAAAGGACACAACCACCACGCCTGCCACCGGTTTTTGAAAACAGCGCCGAATGCGGCGACCTGTGTGTGTGTCCACCCCTGGACAAAGGGTTTTCCACCGCTACTCCTTCCACGTTTTTCAACTACCTTTTTCAACCACCTTCTACAGGCAGGGGAGTGGAGCAGGCCTGCAGAGCTCCACTCAACAAAGCTCTCTGCAGTGTCCTGAGGATATCGGCCAGGACGCTGGCCGACGTACCTGCTCGTTCTTTCACAAGCTGTTACTCCAATCTTCCACTTTTGATTCATGGTTCTTCACGTTTTCCACCCCATAAACACTCGTCCCCAGCAGCTGTGCAGCCGGTTCGCTTTCCGCCGTTTGCGAGTGCCAACATTGTTCAACAATACTGTTTCAGCTGACCTTTCCACCTTGCGGTTCCATCGCCTTCCTTCTCAACGTGGTAACAGAGTCACTGAAAACCAATGTCAGAGTGTGTAACCCTTGGACTCACAGGGAACCTTTCGGTTTGGAGCAGGGGCGCGCCTACCACGCGCAACGAAGCTGTGGGCGAGAGTGGGAAGCAGGGCCTGATCAGCCCTGCGTACCTGCTCCACTATTTGGGAAAACAGGAGGAAATGGTACTCGACACACTTGTGCGTCGGCGCCTTTCCTTCAGTTTTCCTCTTCTAGTCTACTCTATAGGTTTGCAGGTAGGCCCCCAACCTTGTAACGTGGACCCCTACTACTTGTTTCTTTTGCTTTGCTTGCGCGTACTACCTACCACCTACTAGCGACGGCCTCCAACCTTAGGTCTTGGCCCCCAACGGCCTTGCGATGGCCTCCAACCTAAAAGCGATGGCCTTTAACCTACTATTTGTCATTTTTGTTGGTTTGCGCATACTACCTTCCACCTACTAACGACGGCCTCCAACCTTAGGCGTTGACCCCCAACGGTTTTGTGATGATGTCCAACCTAAAAGCGATGGCCTTTAACCTACTATTCGTCCTGGTACCTAGGAAATGGTAACCTGGGCCGGCGTGTGGCACCGCATTCACATCAGCGCGCATTTCTATAAGTGTGTGTGTGCCTTTTGAAGTCACAGGGATCCGCTCGGATTGCGTTTTCTTTCCTTTTCTTTTATTGACCGGGGGGCAGGAGCGCCATTGCAAGTCTCCTCCCAACGAAGACACTTGCAATTGGCGGTGAAACCAGACCTGATCAGCCTGGCGTACCTGCAGTTTTACTTGAGACACTTCATCATGGGCCCTGCTTCTAACTAGAACAAGATGTCCAGCCTTTGCGCCGCTTTGCTCTCGGCAGTCACGCGTAAACTTTGATTGCAACTTGCAGCTGTGATTGGACGACGTCATTCTGTCGATCGATCGTTCGACGGTCTCTTTAGATTTGATGGCCACGCTGAACTTGAACTCGATGGACCTCCACTTCCTTTTCAGGTCTCCTTACCTGTACCCTTAGGAATTGGTAACCTAGGCCGGCGTGTGGCAACCGCTTTCAGTTCAGCACGCAAAATCATAAGTGTGTCTGGCTTTATGCCAGCCCAGGGTGACCCGGAAGAGTGGCCCCTGTGCACCCGTCGAGCGGGCGTTTGTCTTTATCTCCCCTGCCCGGAGATGCACGTGCGCAGAGCGGGCGTAGGTGGCCTAGGCCGAAAGTACTCAAATCCGCCCGCACCGAAGGTGCCGAGGCGTTTTATGAGGCTCGCGTTATACCGCAAGTACCGCAAGTACTACTATAGCTTTAGCTAGGGGGGGGGAGCATTTTCGCTCTAGAATCCTGTGTTTTTCACGTTTTTGGAACCGGCTTAAAGTGCTGGAAGATAAATTCGCGCTAACTTGAAGCCTCTGGCGATGCAAGAAATGCAATTTTCTGCTTTGCATCATCTGCATCATCTGAGCGGTAAAGTGTAATTGGACTGAGGCCGGACATTTGGCTGAAAAGGTCCCCCTAACGGGGCTCAACATAGCTTCCATATTGCGTAACATAGCTCTAGAAGTCACTATCTAACGGACGTGTCTGCGAGATAGGTACTTGAACGTCGTAAACATGGCCCAACGAAGGCTCAAAAGGGACTGGAATAGAGTGAAGATATTGCCTAACATAGCCCCAGAAGTCACTATCTCAAGCGTGCTTCTTTGAGATAGGGACTTCAACGTCGTAAACATGGCCCAACGAGGGCTCAAAAGGGACTGGAAAAGCCTGCAAAGTCACTATCTCAAGCATGTCGCCTCGAGATAGGGACTTGAACGTGCGGGTACGTGGCGAGTCAGGAGCAGAGATAAGGAAAGATAAGGTCCAGGAATGGTGGTCAAGAACAGAAATAAGGAAAGATAAGGTCCAGGAATGGTAACATTTTCTCACGAGCCTAGTTCCATATGATCGAACATAGCCCCCGAAGGCACTATCTCAAGTCTCCACACTCCACACGTCCCGGTCTCGAGGGAACACGCAGTGACTTCTGGGGCTATGTTCGGCAATATGGAAACTATGTCGGGCCACGTTAGGAGAACACGTTTCCGCTAATTGACCTTATCTCTGCTTATCTCTGCTCCTGTTGAGCCGGCCTATCTTGCACGATCTTGAGCTACCTTGAGAAAAGATACATCAATTTGCGCCGTTCAAGTCCCTATCTTCCTTTCATACTGACTCCCTTGGCTCCAAAAGCACAAGACCCCGTTCCAGATCGTGTTCCTTCCTGAAGCTCTCTCACCGCTTACCCGACCCGCAAGACGGCAGCAGTCTTTTAACCCCCCAACTACGTTGGGCCATGTTAAATCCCTATCTCGAAACATGGAACCTATGCTCGGCCACGTTGGGGATGGAGGGGGGGTCACTTCCGGGGCTATGTTCGGTGAAAATATTGTCCCCTTCCATGCGGTGCGGGCGGTTACCGTCGCGAAGCGACGTGAATATATGTCTCCTTTATGGAATTCTAAGCTGGCTCATGCCTTTACGCGACCGAAGCGGTCAAAGGTGGCAGCCTTCGGGCAAGCCGTACGCAGTCGCAGCGACCAAAGCTTGATTGGAACCTGTCCCATACATGCAAACGAGGCGAGGTCTTCCTAGGTGTTTCTAATGAAGTTCGGCTTCATCGGTTCTCGTCCCCTCCATTTGGTTCCCTTTTCATCTTTCCCCTTTTACACACCTTTGGTTTCCTCTTTTCTTTCATGTCCTCCTGTCTTCATGTCTGGTCATCCTTTTCTTCGTTTGCCCCCACATAGGTCCCGCCCTTAGTGTGTACGTGCCCTTCTACACACATTTGAAACACAGGTTTCAGGTCGCCCAGGTCTTTACAATGAGGTGGGGTTCATCGGTTGTCCCTGCGCGCTGGGTTTCTCTTTCATAGCAACCACACACCTTTTTGCCCCGTCTTGTCCTCCTTCTCATGTCTTCATCCTTTTGTCTTTCCCGCGTGCACATTTGCGCAACCGTCCTAGCCTTAATTCTTTTTGCCTCCCCTCGGGGAGCGTGTGTGTGTGTGTGTACCCCTTGTAATCACAGGGATCCAGTCGGATTGTGCGTTTTTTCTTCTTCTTTTGATTTGAAGCAGGGGTACTAGTAAGGCCCTTGCTCCTAGTAGCGATGCGCTTGTTCCTAGTAGCTGACATATGCACTAGATATGGAGATGTAATCGGTGAACGAGGAAGACATTTGGAATAAAGAACTTCAGGCCATTTGTGACATGCCATGTTGTTTGTTTCGGTCATCCTTTAACGTTGGATCACCCACGGACTTGACTGGTGATCCAACGAAGAGGGTCAAGCTCCGTGCTGATATCTGGCCTGATCAGCCAGACGTACCTGCGGTTTTTTCGAATGGCATGAGGCTAAGCCCAGAACCTCCAAGACATGGTTTCTAAGCAGCTGCAATCGCGCGCGATCCGCCGTCATCTCGTCGCTTCGTTCTCGGTCTTGCGCTTTTGGCCTCACTTCCTCTTCCAGGCTTCGATGGTTCTTACTGGTACTCGTAGGAAATGGAACCCTATAGGCCGGCGTGCGGCGCCGCTGTCAAGTCAATACGCATATCCATAAGTGTGTTTGGCCTCGTGCCAACCCGGGATGAGCCCGTAGAGTGCCTCCCGTGGACCCGTTGAACGGGCGTTTGTCGAACGCACCCCCTGCCTGGATACAGAGCAGCTCGCAGCGAGCGTAGGTGGCTTATGCCTCAAGAAATGGGATGTTCGTCTCATCTTTGGAATTCCAAGTTGGCTCATGCCTTTTCGTGACCGCAGCGGTCAGAGGTGGCCGCCCTCGGGCATGCCGTACGTGGTCGCAGCGACCGAAGTTTGTTCAAGGTTCACTGGAACCTGTCCCATTCTCAGGTGCACACACACAGCGTATACATGCAAACGAGGCGAGGTCTTCCTAGGTGTTTCTAACGAGGTTCGGCTTCATCGGTTCTCGTTCCCTCCATTTGGTTCCCCTTTTCACCGTTTCCCCTTTTTCACACCTTTGTTTCCTCTTTTCTTTCATGTCCTCCTGTCTTCATGTCTGGTCATCTCATCCTTTTCTTCGTTTGCGCGCACATTGGTCCCGGCCTTAGTGTGTACGTGCACCTTTACTTACAGTTTTAACACAGGTTTCAGGTCGCCCAGGTCTTTACAATGAGGTGGGCTTCATCGGGTGTCCCTGTGCACTTGGTTCCCCTTTCATCACAACCACACGCACCTTTGTCCCGTCTTGTCCTCCTGTCATGTCTTCATTCTTTTGTCTCTTGCGCGCACGCGCGTGCACATTTGCCGTCACCTTAGATTTACGCCTCCCCTCAGGGAGGCGTGTGCGTGTACCCCTTGCAATCACAGGGATCCAGTCGGATTGTGCGTTTTTTCTTCTTCTTTTGATTTGAAGCAGGGGTACTAGCAAGGCCCTTGCTCCTAGTAGCGATGCACTTGTTCCTAGTAGCTGACATATGCACTAGATATAAAGATGTAATCGGTGAACGAGGAAGACAATTTGGAATAAAGAACTTCAGGCCATTTGTGACATGCCATGTTGTTTGTTTCGGTCATCCTTTAACGTTGGATCACCCACGGACTTGACTGGTGATCCAACGAAGAGGGTCAAGCTCCGTGCTGATATCTGGCCTGATCAGCCAGACGTACCTGCGATTTTTTCGAGCGGCATGAGGCTAAGCCCAGAACCTCCAAGACATGGTTTCTAAGCAGCTGCAGTCACGCACGATCCGCCGTCATCTCGTCGCTTCGTCCTCGGTCTTGCGCTTTTGGCCTCACTTCCTCTTACAGACCCCCAGGCTTCGATGGTTCTTACTGGTACTCGTAGGAAATGGAACCCTAGGCCGGCGTGTGGCACCGCTGTCAAGTCAGCAGGCATATCCATAAGTGCGCGCGTGCCCCTTGAAGTCACAGGGATCCGCTCGGATTGTGTTTTCTTTTCGTTTATTGGCGCCGTTGCAAGTCTCCTGCCAACGAAGACACTTGCAATTGGCGGTGAAACCAGACCTGATCAGCCTGGCGTACCTGCAGTTTTACTTGAGACACTTCATCGTGGGCCCTGCTTCTAACTAGAACAAGATGTCCAGCTTTTGCGCCGGTTTGCTCTCGGCAGTCACGCGTAGGGCTTTGGTTTCGACTTGCAGCCGTGAGCGGACGACCTCATTCTGTCGATTGATCGTTCGACGGTCTCTTTAGATTTGATGGCCACGCTGAACTTGAACTCGATGGACCTCCACTTCCTTTTCAGGTCTCCTTACCTGTACCCTTAGGAATTGGTAACCTAGGCCGGCGTGTGGCAACCGCTTTCAGTTCAGTACGCAAAATCATAAGCGTGTGTGTGTGTCTATGTGCGCGCGACCAAACTTGCGCACTTTCAGAAGCCGAGAAACCAGCCATTCTTGCATTGCAAGCATATATTGGCCTGTAACACAAAGCCGTGCCCCTTTCAATCTCTTATCCCACCAACTACAAATTATTTGGGAAACTAAAATCTCTGGAAGATGCTCCAATGACTTGCACGGCCTGCGTGCATTGGGCACAGCTTGCCTCGCAAACCTCAGTCAGGATGCACGAGGGACTGCAGGCAAGTACAGTAGTTGAATGAGCTCGACTCAACGAATAACACTGAACATCAAGACCTACTGCAAAGGTTGGTGTCCAAATTCTTGTATCAAGGTGGTAGACTCTGCAGTGGTCCCACACACGCTAACTTGTTGCAGCATGAAGAAGCTTGGCAGGTGCGGCCAATGCTGCTGTGGCCTGTCCAGAGTAAACTGAATGCCATTACATCAAAATCACAGCATAAGATCTGGTTGGATTTGCTCACTACGCAGTATCATTACCAAAAACTGCGGTATTCTATTGATTGCAATACAGAGTGGGCGGGGGGTTGGGAACCCACACCCTTGCAAACTCTCCATGCAGTGAGTGGTCCCCTAAGCCATGGTGGACTTCAGACAACACGAGTGATCTTTTTCACATTGCAAAAACTCACGCTTTATCTATAGTATGTAACATAGTAGTTAGTTATGTATGTATGGTAGCGCCCCGTAGTCTCTGATATGTAGGTCTCATCGGGGCGCTGACCACAAGGAGTCCATTGATTGAAAGGCACTGTTGTTGAATGCGATGAAAACACTGCTGTAGCACAACTGCCGTGCGATGCCTTGATTCCCAGTGGATAAAACAACAGCTGTGTAAGGAGTTGAGGAAACACGACAATAGTCTACGTTGAAGCGAATAGAACAAAAACATCATGGCTAAAGGAAGGACACTCGCACGAATACTCAAAATGCAACCAAAGAAATATGTTGTTTTCTTTGGAGAGATGCGTTGCCCCGTTTGGTCAACATTGGCGCGCATTTATTCACAGCCAGCGTGTCGCCTGTTGGGTAGGTTCCATCCGGACATGCATCGACACAAGCTCCGTGAGTGGTGAGATATTTGGCATCTCGACACTCAGTGGCAACCTGAAGGTGAAGTCCAAGACCAGAAGCGAACGAAGGCATTGAACACAAAATGAAACATGCTTAAGAACAATTCCGAAAAGCACCTGCAAAGGGTTCTCCGTAAAGAACGGCTACCAATTTCAATTGTTTAACTATCATTTTGATAATTTTCATCATTTTGATCATCATCATCATCATCATCAGCAGCAGCATAGACATCGCATTCAACATCATCACTTTGATCATTTAACAGTTAACATCATCATCGTAATCGCAATCACCATCGATCATTGTCATCATCATCACCACCATCATCACTGTCACTGTCGCCATCATCAAGTCATTATCACCGTCATCATCATCATCATCATCATCACCATGGTATGAAGAGATGCAGGTGAATGATATGGTTGTCATGAAGGGGAACACCTGTGTACAGATGCGGGTGGTGAGATACAGGTAATACAGGCAGGTGCTGAGATACAGGTGAAAAAGGTGTTGAGATACAGGTGACAACACCCACAAAAATCACCCACGCGAATACAACTTCGACATCTTTATAAACTACCCTTAAGGCGGAGAGGTGGCAAACTGTGGTAATACGCAGCTCGTTGTGGGCCTTGGGAAACACTCTGAAGAGATCGCGTGTATCGAGTGCGCAAACGTGAGGCGAAATGCGAATTTGAGTTGTCCCTGGCGAACCCTCTCCGAAGATCGCGCGCGTCGAGCGCTCAACCGTGAGGCGAGTGCAAATATGATTGGTCCCTGGTAGCCCTCTGCGAAGATCGCGCGTCGAGCGCTCAAACGTGAAACAAAATGCCAATTTGCCCTTGGTGAACCCTCTGCGGAGATACCGCGTATCGAGCGCTCAAGCTGCGCGGCGAAGCGTGAATTTGAGTTGTCCTTTGTCAAACCCTGTGCGGAGATCGCACATCGAGCCCTCAAACGCGGAGTGAAATGCGAATTTGCAATGTCCTTAAGTGCTCAAACGTGAGGTGAAACGTGAATTTTGCTACCAAAGTGTGCAACGTCGTCGAAAATCGACATGGAAGTTACCAAACTGTCGTCAAAAACAAAGTGGAGGTTGCCCAAGTGTCTAACGGTCATCGAAGAGGAAGGTGGACGTTGCCAAAGCGCGTCACTCTCGGTGGGCGTCGCCAAAGTGTGTAACTGTCGTCGAAAATCTAGGTGGAAGTTGCCAAAGTGTGTAAATGTCGTTGAAAACGAAGGCGGGGTCGTCGAAAGGAAGGTGGACGTTACCAAAGTGTGTGATTGTCGTCGAAAACCAAGGTGCCAAAATGCGTGACTGGTTAAATACGACGGTGGAAGTTGCCAAAGTGTGTGACTGTCGTTGCGTTGGCATGGAAACTTTGTAGTATAGTACAAATGTAGTGCAGCCAGCAGCTTCTGGAAGCTGGCAACTTTGTAGCGCACATGTAGGACAGGAAGAGGCCTCAAAGCTGGCAACTTTGGTACAAATGTTGTGTGGGAAGCAGCCTTTGCGGCACCTTTGTGGTAGGAATGTTATATGGAGCAGCTTCTGGGAGCTGTCAAGTTAAAACTGGTAACTTTGTGGCGCAAATCTAGTGAATGAATCTAGTGCCAAAAGCACCTCCGGGAGCAGCTTCCGGCAGCTGCGGGCCTCAGACCTGGCAACTTTGTAGCGCGCGCGTGGCGAAATTAGGTCTGCGACGTCGCTGTGCCATGCGGTTTTGCGCGGCCTCGGAGACCGTGCCATTAAACTTAAAAACATGGTGTAAACGCGGCGTGTCGCTGGGGAGCGGGATGGTTTGCGGTGACCATTGTGATCATCATCACCACCACCACCACCATCATCATCATCGTCATCATTGTGAAAATCATTTTCGTGACAATCCACATCCTCATCGTTACCTTCTGTCATCTCCTGCTGTGCTTTCAGGCCACCCTGTCTTCTAGTATCTTTTGGAACATACAAGAACATGTTTAAACAATTTCCACAAAACATATAGGAACCAAATCAACCGCGCAATGAATTCTTCAAGGACGCTCCGCACCGCGCTCAGGCTTTCCCGAACACCAACCCTTTTGCGTCCAGCCCTGGTAGATTGTTGCCAGCTATGCCAGTAGGTGCTCTAGCTACTCTAGGCCTCTAGGCTTCTTCTAACTAGATTCTTGCGGCCACCGACCCCAAGAAAAACTCAAAACTAACATCGACCCGAATAATAAATACGTGAAAACTTAAACGTGCCCGACTTTCCAACATAATTCCCGAAAGCATTGCGAAGGGTTCTTCCGGAAAATCCCTTGAACACCAGCCAGCGGAAAAGGGCGGACACCAGCAGTGACACAAGGGCGGACACATCTTAAGAAAGAATTGAGAACCCCTAACAGTAAACTGTTTGGGGAAAAACCTTCCAGATATGTTTTTCTTTGTGTCCTTCTGTTCTTCCTTTCCTTGGTTATTTTTTGTTTTTGCTCTTTACGCCTTGACACCACTTTGTCCATGCTTTGATTCTTTTCCTAGAAAGGAACTATATATGTAAAAAGTAACGCTAAGGGTTCCTGCAAAAATCTGTCGTTTAAAATCTTCCAAGTAGCCGTTGGGCTGATGCATTTTGAAATTCCTGCTGGGCAAGTCAAGCACCTTCTGCCCAACTTGCCTGTGCCATTCTTGTAGTAACCATCCGGGCAAGCATCCTGCAACGACAAACAACCAAGGGCCATGACATTGCTCAAGACACCAAATGTGCAGGGAACAAATGTGCGCACGCAACCTCGCACCAATGATCTGCAGTCAAATAATGACCTGAGACACACCGCTGTAAACAATTCCAAGCGCGGTCCCTTTTCAATTCCAAGCAGCTGTTAGTGCACTGATCACAGGTCTCTCCTCAGATCGTCCAAAGAAAAGAGAGAGATTTCGGGACAGGATCGTAGTTCGTGGATGAAGAGCTGGACTTCATTGTAAACCGCAAAGATACAACCCCACGCGTCTATGAGATCACATGGCACATGTCAATCAAACAAAGCGCCGGCTAGAACCACAATATGTGCCATGGTCAAAAATCCTTGTGTAGGGCGGTCATCCTGCCCTTACCAAGGCCCCTATTGGGTGGTTGTACAAAAGTATTAGAAGTGAATGGCAATCCATACCAGACCGTCTCGGGTCCCTCTCCTCAATTCAACCAGGAAAAGTACAAGTAGTTCCCGGGCAAGCCGGCGGCGGAAGTTTCCAAAGGAATAAACCTATATGAAAAGGGCATGTGGCAGGCTGATTCGCCGAGCTGCGATGTTCTTTGACAAAACAAGTTGGGACCGACCAATGGAGCGAAAGCGAAGCAACCACCGTCAACTGTCTTGCCTTTTGCAAAATACAGAATAGAGATGACTCAGCCACGTACTAAAGTTGTACTACAAAGTCGCCAGTTCTCAGCTTCCAGCTCCACGGCTTGCTCCACGTACTAGAGCTGTACTACAAAGTCGCCAGTTCTCAGCTTCCAGCTCCACAGATTGCTCCGCGTACTAAAGTTGTACTAGAAGGTCGCCAGTTCTCATCTTCCAGCTCCACAGATTGCTCCGCGTACTAAAGTTGTACTACAAAGTCGCCAGTTCTCATCTTCCAGCTCCTCAGATACACCACGCACCAAAGTTGCCCTACAAAGTCGCCAGTTCTCAGCTTCCAGCTCCGCAGATGGCTCCGCGTACTACAGTTGTACTACAAAGTCGCCAGTTCTCATCTTCCAGCTCCCCAGATACTCCGCGTACTAAAGTTGTACTACAAAGTCGCCAGTTCTCATCTTCCAGCTCCCCAGATACTCCGCGTACTAGTTCTCAGCTTCCAGCTCCACAGATTGCTCCGCGTACTAAAGTTGCACTACAAAGTCGCCAGTTCTCAGCTTCCAGCTCTGCTGTGCCTGCCACGAAATCTGCACATGGAGGTTCACAAAGCGCTGTGCCTGGCACGAAATCTGCGCATGGAGGTCAAAGCGCTGTGCCTGCCACGAAATCTGCGCATGGAGGTTCACAAAGTGCTGCGCCTGCCACGAAATCTGCGCATGGAGGTTCACAAAGCGCTGTGCCTGCCACGAAATCTGCACCTCGAGGTTCACACAGTGCTGTGCCTGCCACGAAATCTGCACATCGAGGTTCACACAGTGCTGTGCCTGCCACGAAATCTGCACATGGAGGTTCACACAGTGCTGCGCCTGCCACGACATCTGCACATGGAGGTTCACAATGCCACGAAATCTGCACACGGAGGTTCACAAAGTACTGCACC
This sequence comes from Durusdinium trenchii, assembly GCA_963970005.1. Lineage (NCBI taxonomy): Eukaryota > Dinophyceae > Suessiales > Symbiodiniaceae > Durusdinium > Durusdinium trenchii. The sequence goes on along the minus strand of CAXAMN010022206.1, from coordinate 960,839 downwards.
TACCACGAAATCTGCACATGGAGACTCACAAAGTGCTGCGCCTGCCACGAAATCTGCACATGGAGGTTCACAAAGTACTGCGCCTGCCACGAAACCTGCACATCGAGGTTCACAAAGTGCTGCGCCTGCCACGTAATCTGCACATGGAGGTTCACAAAGTGCTGCGCCTGCCACGAAATCTGCACATAGAGGTCACTAAGTGCTGCGCCTGCCACGAAATCTGCACATCGAGGTTCACAAAGCGCTGCCCCTGCCACGAAATCTGCACCTGGAGGTTCACAAAGCGCTGCGCCTGCCGCGAAATCTGCGCATGGAGGTTCGGTTCACAAAGTGCTGCGCCTGCCAGGAACTCTGCACATGGAGGTTCACAAAGCGCTGTGCCTGCCACGAAATCTGCCGCCTGCCACGAAATCTGCACATCGAGGTTCACAAAGGGCTGCGCCTGCCATGATATCTGCACTTCAAGAAGCAACTGAAACCTCTAATCGCAATGGAGGGACGATTCCGAGCATGATCCGACCATGATCCGACCATGACCCCAGACTGTCTCGCAACCGTCGTTCCGCGGAGCTTCCCCGTCGAGGTTCGGAGAAGCATGGAGGTTCACAAAGCGCTGCACCTGCCGCGAAATCTGCACATGGAGGTTCACAAAGTAATGCGCCTGCCACGAAATCTGCACATCGAGGTTCACAAAGTGCTGCGCCTGCCACGAACTCTGCGCATGGAGGTTCACAAAGCGCTGTGCCTGCCACGAAATCTGCACATGGAGGTTCACAAAGTGCTGCGCCTGCCACGAAATCTGCACATCGAGGTTCACAAAGTGCCATGAACTCTGCACATGGAGGTTCACAAAGCGCTGTGCCTGCCACGAAATCTGCACATGGATGTTCACAAAGTACTGCGCCTGCCACGAAATCTGCACATGGAGGTTCACAAAGCGCTGCGCCTGCCATGATATCTGCGCTTCAAGAAACAACTGAAACCTCTAATCGCAATGGAGGGACGATTCCGAGCATGATCCGACCATGACCCGAGACCGTCTCGCAACCGTCGTTCCGAGGAGCTTCCCCGTCGAGGTTCGGAGAAGCATGGAGGTTCACAAAGCGCTGCGCCTGCCACGAAATCTGCACATGGAGGTTCACAAAGTAATGCGCCTGCCACGAAACCTGCACATCAAGGTTCACAAAGTGCTGCGCCTGCCACGAACTCTGCGCATGGAGGTTCACAAAGCGCTGCGCCTGCCACGAAATCTGCACATGGAGGTTCACAAAGTGCTGCGCCTGCCACGAAATCTGCACATGGAGGTTCACAAAGTAATGCGCCTGCCACGAAATCTGCACATCGAGGTTCACAAAGTGCTGTGCCTGCCACGAACTCTGCACATGGAGGTTCACAAAGTGCTGTGCCTGGCACGAAATCTGCGCATGGAGGTTCACAAAGTGCTGTGCTGCCACGAAATCTGCACATGGAGGTTCACAAAGTGCTGCGCCTACCACGTAAACCGGAGCTAGGGCTATTGAAACTAGAGCTAACTGGAGCTAGAGCTCTTGAAACTAGAGCTACCTGGAGCTAGAGCCATTGAAACTAGAGCTACCTGGAGCTAGAGCTATTGAAACTAGAGCTACCTGGAGCTAGAGCTCTTGCAACTAGAGCTAAATGGAGCTAGAGGTTTTGAAACTAGAGCTAACTGGAGCTTGAGCTCTTGAAACTAGAGCTGCCTGGAGCTAGAGCTATTGAAACTTGGAGCTAGAGCTATTGAAACTAGAGCTACCTGGAGCTAGAGCTCTTGCAACTAGAGCTAACTGGAGCTAGAGCTCTTGAAACTAGAGCTAACTGGATGATGAGTGGTGTATGTTGAGTGGTGTATGATGAGTGGTGTATGATGAGTGGTGTATGAT
>CAXAMN010022206.1:937557-958931 GCA_963970005.1 Durusdinium trenchii | reverse complement strand
TGTATGATGAGTGGTGTATGATGAGTGGTGTATGATGAGTGGTGTATTGATGAGTGGTGTATGATGAGTGGTGTATTGATGAGTGGGTGAACAGTTCTTGAATGTCCTTTGAAAATAACATCCCTCCGCGCTAGCAGGTTGATTCCAAAAATTATTCCTGGCCTCATTTGATTTCTGGAATGGAATAATTCAATGCAATAATGTCTAAACATAAAATAGATAATCAAATAACCCTGGCACTTTGGTCCAGAACACATTCAACCGGCCAGCTCTCGTCCACGTTGTCTTTGAAATTATCTGAAATCTACAAACGACAGAAAACATAACAACGTCCAGGCCATGCTCAGATTAAGACCCGTATATGCAAAAATCAAGTAATTTCCCAACAAGCGAAAACCTATGAACATATAGTTTTTGCTGCTGTCCATTCCATGCCTCTCATCAGCCACATCATACCGGTAGCATAACATCTACAAAAGCAACATGTTACAAATATGTTTTTCCACGAACCCCCGCCTCCCCTCCAAAATATTGTTCAATTATTCGGCAAAACTATATATTCCTAAAAGCACTATTCAAATTATTCCAGCAACTCACGGTGCCCGCTGGGTAGTTTCAAAAGGCACGGCGTATGACAATCCCTTTTGTCTCACTACAACCAAATTTGTAGGCCATGGTGACTCGAACAACTCTCTCCATAAAAGTGTTGTCCAGTTACCCGTTCCATGGAACACTGGTAAAACACTTGATTCACCCACGCATGCCTTGATTGCCTTGGGTCGGCAATTCGGGCATCCCATATACAACACAGTTTCCAGTGAGGGTGAGTCTTGTAATCATACTTCAAGGCAAGGCTTGATCTCACCATCCGCACCTTGATCTCATACTGACTTACACTCGACCTTTTGACTTCAAGATTATGTCACGTCATAAAAGCACGCACTCAATCCAGCTTCTTAAAGTTTCCTCCCATCCAAAGCAAAGTCCCGACGAAGCAACACGCAAAGCAACGCAAACGGCCTGGAGGGGTGGTAACGCCCACAGCTGAATTGGATTCCAAGTCGAGCCAAGGGCACTTGACCTTCGCGAATATGACTGCGCAGCGCAATTGAGATCTTCACACAACCAACGAACAATGCACAACGCGTCGATGGTTCTGCTGAAGCCATATGTGATCAGAGTGCTTTGCGCAGCATAATCAATGCATTCGCCTCATCACATGTGTTCTTTAAAGAGTCCTAAAATAGGCTTGGGGGCGCGTCCTAAATCAACATTAGCTTTCACAAGAAACTTATCTCCCAACTTGCAACATTCAGTGACTCCCATCATAGTTGGTCTCTTTGTCTCACTTGAAGCTGGACTTGTCTTGACAACTGGTATCTTGAAAGTTGGTTGCAGCTGACGTTGTCAAAAAACAAATATATTGTGTTTCTGCTTGACTGCCCAAATGTTCCCAGCAATGTCCAGGCGCATGTGGGCCCAGCTAGCCAGTGTCGAGACCACTATTAGCGCCAAAGCCGGGAAATGGTTGCAACAAGTTAAGAAGTCAAATTGCGCCCGATTTGCGACGGTTTGAGACAAGCTTGACTTGTACCCAACAAACACAAGTCTTCGCTGTGTCTCGGCCTTTGGAAAGCCAAAGCTACTCGCAATGTCAAAAGGTTTGTCGCTCTCGACTTTTCTAGAAAAGTTGGACTTGACTGGAGTTATTCGAGCAAGGTCTGGCTCCATGGCCTCTTCAGTTGGAAAGCATACCGTTTTTGCAAGTGTTTAGGAAAAGGTGTCCAAGCCTCTTGTTTTCACAAAAGCACAGAAAGGCAAAACTGCAAAGACTATGTGCCCAAGTCTGGCTCCATAGTTTTTAGCGTTGGAAACGTTCAAAACAACCTTCCAACGCATAACAAAAAAACAAAACCTTGCGCAAAGCGGAAAACAAAACTGAAAAGACTATGGAGCCAAACTGGCAGCCAAACCTGGATAGAGGGCACACTCAAATGTTAACCCTATCGTTTGTTCAGTCGATCGACACAGCACCCCCAGAGCAAAAAAATGTGACTTTCCGCCCTCGGGCCCTCAGTACACCCTGAGCATATTGAAAAAAAGAAACGAACGACTGAACAGTTACTAAGAGTGGCTCCCTAGTTCCAGGCCTACATAGCCGACAACACGGGACCAGTCTCTGCAGCCTTGATTTCTGAAAAACAAGTGATTTCTGAAACGTATTTTTGTGATTAAGTACCTATACATATACTGTTTTCTAAGAAAACACGTACATACCTGTAAAAATCTTCCTGCCTTTGGGTGCATTCTTGTAACCTGAAGGTACAATATTCAAAAGGGCCCATCTTCGTTGCACTTGTCGCTGTTGCGATGCAAAACATTTGAGCGCAAATGCGTTTAATCAAAGCGCTCGTATTCCATCCGAAAGCTGCGCCTTGTCTTTTTGTAAGTATATAACTTAACTGGACAAAACAGCCAAAAGATTGGAGGCGAGCAGGCGCATGTAGAGGAAGATGCGTCTTGAGTCTTGAAGCATGTCTGTGTGTGTGCCCGCATCCAAAACACATTTAGCAGGCTAGTGCTGCATTAAAGAACGCAGCCCCAAAACAATGCCTCCCTTTCACGTGATGAAATGTTGGATACATGATGGAGGCCCTCACAAAACACATAGATATTCATGAAGAATGCCGCTCCATGACAACTTCCACATCCTGTACGCTGCACATGTAGCCTTCATTCATACATGGTCTTCCGCAACATCTACGTCTACATATAATCACAAAGGCTGCAACAGCTCAGCCCGTATACCCTCCCACTGTCCGGCAAACCCAAACGGACAGTTTCCATCCAGCGGTCCATTCGGACACACTCCGAATACGGCCCCTCAAGACATTTCCGAAACACTCTGTTGCTAATCGTTGTCCATTCTTCATACGGCCGTCGACGCTTGCCGCACCGAGTTTCTACATAGGGTGGTTTGAGTAGGGTGTATGTTTCGGGAGTATGGTTTGGGGGCATGGTTTGGATGGTTTGCCTCTTGCGCTATACTCTTTGCGTGACTTGGAACAATGATAGTAATGTATGGTTTTGGAGGTTATGGATCGCACAAGTCGAACCTTCCACCTCAAAAACGCATTTGAATTTGATTGCTCTTTGCGCGCTTTATTTTGTATGGCTGGCAAGAGGAACTGCTGGCTGGCTGCTGATTGAGGCCCTTCGCTTTATCGTCTATATAGAAGTTGCCATGGCCACTGTTCAAACACGTGCTAAATTCAATGGTCGCGGTAAGAGGCCACTGCAGACTGTCACATGCACCAAATCTTCCTTTGCCCATACGTCAGTTCTTCCGTGCGCAAATTTGTGAGCGTACCCCACCGCCCGTATCAAGCGCCTGTGCCTGTGGACTAGTATGCAAAAACACACAGGCAACCAAAGAAAACATGTGGCTTTTTGTTCCACAAGGCGTAAGGATGTATTGCACAAAGAAGTAGGCAACCATTCCTCCAAAAGCTTGGAAATGCCAGGATTAAATCGACATCTTCCGATTCGGGATCCTGCGTTCTTGCCCATCATATTTGACTTTTGGGAGAAGCTTTGGGCGTGGACTGTCTTTTGAGTTCCCTATTGATTTTAGGCGCCCCTGTAGCGTAGCCTTGGGCAGCCTGAAGAGGCTCTTCGCAACCCTGTTGGCGTTTGACCGCAATAAAGAACCTTCTTGCAACTCTTGGCGCCAACTTGTGTCAAGCAACCACTAGGCCTAGATTTTCTCAGCGCGTACCATTTTGTTCTATCCTTCCATCTTCAAAAAATTGTTAGGAATTTGCCAAGACAGTCCCGCCTTGCACTGGATCTTGGAATGAAACTCCTACTCATACTCCATAGCGCTACGTACCGTATGCTGCTGCTACATGGGTATAAGCAACTCCATGTGGCAACAAACAGAACCACCAAACACGATGTATTTATTGCTTCAAGTCTCCATCTGAACACGCCGCACAATTCTGTCCACATGGCATGCACGTCCGCCCCAGGTCTCCTCGAAACACCACACAGATTAATTCACAAGGTAAGCGAAAAACGCATGAAAGCAGGTTTGATTTACTTGAGAAAACTGATGCAACACCAAGCTCCTACACCATGAGGGTAAGTGCCGACAGGGCAACCATTTTCGCAAGTTCCGCTGGCTGTCAGATATTTTTGGTTGCGGCACTCCGTCCCTGCGGGTGACAAAATGGTGACGCGAACTGGGAAGCTGCTGTTTGAGGCCTATCGTCGCATCAATGCAATTGAAAAAGTCTCCGGGGCAAACTTGACAAGTTCGACCTGTCCGGGCTGAAAATCAGACACTGACAAAACACCAACATTCAATGGCCACACTGGCCACAATCTACTGAAAATTCAACAGTGACACGCGATTTCCATGTCTGCCTTGCAAACTGGCTGTCTGAGCTGTGAGTGCACTTTTTCCAAGGAACCTGTTTCGCCATCACCATGGCGGTAGTAGCCACTTGGGCACCCATCCTGCAAACTACACTGGGAGTTGGGAGCCGTTTCCAGAATGCAATTCCGAATCTGAAATATTTCGCGGCAACAAGGTTTTGAGCTGCTTCGGCGTAATGATGCGTAATGGATTTTAAATGAGGCAATGCACGTTCAAACTCTTAAAGTTCGAACTTGACAAAACCGCTGATGGCGGGGCGATGTTGGCTTCAAACAATACAAATGAAGGTTTGTTGCGTTCGCTCCAAACTTGTTCAACGCCTCTGCGAGGTCTTTTGGCATCTAACAGTTGCCAACTTGAGCGGGGAAACACGAAAGGTAGAGACGGACTGGGTAGCTGTCGGGACCTTTTCTGGTGAGGGACTGTCTCCGGTGTTTCAGGAACGTGCCCCTTGGTCAATCATGGATGAAACCAACAAAGCCAGAGAGCACAAGAAGGCTCAAGAGGAACACCGTTGCGGTCAGATTGCGCCAGACGGCTCTGCAGAGAGGCTTGCGTCGACGCTCGTTTGTGTAAAGGTGTGTGAAAACAGGCGCGCGTAAAAGTCGCAATGCGTAAATGCTCGCATGTGTACCAGCTATGGTCCCACAGCTGCACGCACTGTGTCAGGATTACAGGCCTGCACGCGTTGCGTCGAAGCCGCAGTGACCAGCCCCCTTGAAAGGATAGTGCTGGAAGGGTGCGGCCGGTACTGCCAGGGATGGACGTCACGCTATGGTGGGTGTGCTCCACGGTGCGGAAGGATTTCGCCACGCTAGGGTATAAGGCTGAGTCGAATGGTGTTGCGCGACGCGAGGGGTTTCTCCACAGGGCTTTGCAGAGAGGCTGTGTTGCATGTTGCATCGATGCTCGTTGGCGTCGAGCAATATGGTCTGTGAACGCAGCGCGCGCTGTGTCAGGCTGCCGGGCGCGCGCGCGCGGCATCGAAGCCGCATTGCACGACCTCATTGCGCAGGGTTCGTGCTGTATTGCGCAACCTCATGGCTAAGCGCATGACTTCACCTTATGTCCAGAATGCGGAATGGCCAACAGGGGCCAAGAAAGGTTGGGACTCTCGCTGCATCTCCCGACTGATCAAGAAGATGAGAGAACTCAATCGCACTCTCTTTTGGCGCAGGTTCCACGGCTGTGCCTACGGCCTTTGCTACCGTGGATATCCAATCTTGAAGAGCTGGACAGTGATGACATCTAACAGGGAGATATGGCTGTCCTTTCATCCGGAGCAGATTGAGCGCAGGGGCATTGCAGCGCAGGCCTCTTCTATTGGTGTGATGGGATCTTCTTCCTCACTTCTCCCTGGCGCTTTCTCAGCGCCATCAGCATGCCCTTCACTTGATCATCATCTCCATCTGCTCGTCCTCCATCAGTATGCCTCATGGGTGACGCGCGTGAAGTGTGGCCTGAAACTCCAGTACTGCGCCAAGAAGGCTGGACATGGTCAAACCCGTCAGATGGGACCAGACCCACATCTGATTCGGCTCGCCGCGCAGACCTTGGAGAAGACATTTGAACCCAATGCAACACCCTGCGCCCACGCCAACACTCGTCGCAGTGCGAGATCCGGCTTTCTCGGCGCGCGCCCTCTCAAGGGCCATTTGCAACTGGATGAACAAATCCTCTTCGCGGATCAGCAACTTGTGAACTGCCTCCTGAGGTGATGCCATGCTTCAAGCCTAACTGTCTGGAACTGGGAGTTGTTGCAGCGGTGAGTCTGTAAGGACATTCAACAGTCGAGAAAGGCCATCCTCGTCCTCGTAGTCCTCACAAGGCTTCCATTCCAGGTAGGAACTTCATGATGATTTCCACCGCTTGTCGACATGCCCTGGAGCAACTCGCTCCGCTACCACGCGGTAGCTATGTTAGCTTCAACGGTGCAAGGAACAACAATGCAAGATCAACGTACACGTCTCGCTGCGCCGGTCGCTATCTATCTAACGAAGTCGGCGAATGACCATCAAGCGGCCGTCTAACCTTTTCTCCTCACAAGGCTTGATCCCGCCCATGCCTTCTGCACGCGAACCTGACCTCATGAACCTTCAGGCAACACTCAATGACATGCGGATGCTCAAGTGGAATCCCGATGCTCTCAGGTTGGAATGGTTTGGCAGGAAATATCAGAGATCAAGATCCCTTCCTTCACTTCCGTTGCTACCTTGGGCCAGCGCGCTTCCTTCCTACTTTCTCCTCTTCTTCATCTTCCATCCGTTCTTTTGCCAATTGTTTCGTCTTCTTTTTGTCCTGCTTGAATAATAGAAGGAAGACGAGAAAAATGGACTCTCATCCGCCAACGCCACCGCCCAGCACCCATGACATCCCCAAATGTTTCAGCATGTAGCAGCATGTAGATATATAGGCATACTGGCATGGCGTCCCGGGCCAACTGAACGTACGTGTGAAAGCCAGAAAGCTCGATGGAAATGAAAGCGGGGCTTGCGGCAAAGAACTTGATGTTCGTGGAGAAGGCGCCGATCGGCTTCATCGGCTTGAACGAACAGTCGCCTGCGGGCACGCCCGCCGACGACGAGGTGTTCTAGCACAACATGGCGATGATCGGCAACCAAACGGCCGTGAAAAGGTTAGTAGCTTTTACCTTGGACGAAGTCACAAACGCTGGCCGGATTCTTTTCATGACAGCTGGCCAGGAACGGAGAGGCTACAACGAAACCTTGTCAAATCGCAACCGGTCAAACGGGAACTTGTCTGTTGCAGCGGTCGATTTAGCTTTGCAAACAACTAGCTGGACCCAGTTTAGCTGAGCTGTCTCTTATGTCGACGGCGCGCTGAAGAAGCGGAAAGTGTGCAATCTGGTCTTGCCGCAGTCAAAGGAAGCAGTTGAAGGAGACAACTGACAGCTTAGCTGCTGCGTTGCAGTCAACAGAGATTTGTTCGCGGACAAAATGGATGGAAGTTCGGTTTTCCTGCTGGGCTCCAATTCCCACGGATCGAACCTGGGCGCGATGAGCAGTTTTCGCCCGGTGAGTTGTCATCGCAGCAGTCTTGCGGTCTGGTGTGAGATGGCTACTGAAAAAACTTGAACTCAATACTGAGCTCTTGATTCTTGCTGCTGGACTTGTCCACGGTGTTTCTGCAGAGGCAATGAGCGCCTGTCCAAATGCTTGAAGCAAAATGAATCATTGCCACTGCGGCTAGCCAGCGGATTTGTATCGAGCCCATGGGCAGGGGAAGGTTCAAGCAAGCAAACTTGACACCATCATGACACCATCATACTGAATACTGTCCAAGCGTCGCATTTATAGAGGTCTACAAACATCTAGTTCTGACCAACGTCGCTTATCGTCCATGGTTCCTTTTGTTTCTTCGTCAGCACCAAACTTACAGAAAATTGATGAAAGTGAGTTCCAACACGGCCAGTCAAAGAAGAAAACAAGCAAAAACCGTTCACACAAACTAGCAGGTAGATTTGCAGTTTGCATGTTTACTAAATATCTGCGGCACAGGGCTGAGGAATCACATGGCGGATGAGTCATGTTCATGAACAACACCAATCTCAGTCCTCGCACCACCCGTCGGGAACCCTGTACTTCTGGCCCCCGCACCTGAGTGGGTTGGCTCTATGGTTGGCTCCGTTTGGGAAACGGGGGGCGCACAAGAAGAAAAATCAGTGTGCCACCCTCAGGGCGGACTTTGTGGACAATCCTTTCGGCGCCATCATTGTAACATGCAAGGGAAAAAAATGTGAACCCGAATGCAAAAACGCAAACAAACATGAAATATGTCCAATTCGAGCAGCGTGTTTTCCCACGATAAAGAATCTATCACGGACGATGAAGAATCGCTTACAGGAATAATTCCCGGCCAGCACCCAATATATATTCTAACGAGCGGTTGGGATTTTCTGCCTGGCTGAGCATTTGGGATCACTGCCACAATTGAACTTGAGATACTCGTAATTTAATGACAAACACCCCAGTCACAGTTGGTGACTGCAAAGAGGTGCGAAGAAACTTTCAAGAACACTTTAACCCTGGCCACGGGACTGCTTGCATTCACCAGCGGTCGCGCACTTCAAGCAGCCGTCGCTGCAGGGGCGGCATGTCCGTCCAATCGCGTTAACGCCGCTAGGATAGTAGCCGTCAGGGCAATCGGACTCCTAAGCTGCGTTGAAAAGGGATCCATGCATCCCACCCGTTGGCAACCACATCATCAGTTGACAAACGTTGAGACGCAACTGCGAACACACTCTACAGTAGGCTGTTTACAGCCAGGGCCATGGGCAGCAAATAAAACATCCTGGCAGTCAGGACACGCAAGTAAATCCTGCCCCGTTGATAGTAAGATACGTGTAGTCCTGGCGCATGGCAAATCAAAGCTGGAGAAAGACACATGTAGATGTACACACAGCCAATGGGTCCAAGCTTGGCTTTATTGAGCAGTGATGAATCATGTGAGCATTGTGAGCATATCATTGGAGCAAGGAAAACTGCAAGCACTTTGGCTATGACTGTCCTTGCACTCGGCACAAGATTTCAGAGAGCTGCACTTGCCGCACGATTGCGAGCACAAGTGACACAGACCTGGACATCTACAGTCAAAGAATGGCAGTTCGCTCGAAGAAATACAATAGTTTCTGAATCTTGCGCCATGATCTGAAGGTCTCAAGCAATTCTTTCATGCTTGGCGCTGAGTCGTCTACCATTCTGTGAGTAGTAGCCATCAGGGCAGGAGTGAACGCACATACTCCTCATCAAACACACCCTGCAAAAGAAGGTAGTCCCGGGATCTTGCCCCAATGGCTTCCCCTTCGCCAAAGCAGCGTGCTAACCACCAAAAGCTTAAGAAAATGCTGCAATTTCACGATCAAGCAGCGACAAAGGAATCGTCTGCCCTCTTTGGCTCAACTTTTGTGTTAAGGAGCGCGCAAAACATGCAGAATGCCAAGGAAAACCCACATCACAGGCAGCAAGAGCTCATACTGATGATTTGAGATGTTCCAAATTGATGTGAATTGCTGCCGTACTTCAAGATCTTCAAGGTTGCAAGTTTTGAATTGAACACTATTGCGTTTATTGGGAAGTCATTTACATCGTACATCGGGAGTCATGTTGCATATAAAGAGTTTGTTGTGTACGGTAAGGCACCTATAGATGCCTTGACGCGTTCAGTTCAAAGTCCGCCGAGAGTCTTGTTGGGAAGCTCACTCACATCCAGGACTGCATCGTTCCTCAACGTCTCTGGCTTGACAAACCCTTTTCCTGAAACTGCTAGAGTGATAGACTTTTGGCCACAGGTCGAGAACATCGGCAACCTATTGCAATGTGGCTGCTGGTCAAACACTTTGGAGTCCGAGTGCTCTGAATTGGCCCACAGGTGCACACACACAACCTTTGGGTTCAAGATTCTTGCAAATGGTGCATTTCTGCTGGTTGATGCAAGCACCACACGCCGCAGGGCAACCAATGCACGTCTCCTGGGCAGGTAGCAAAGCTCAACAACAAACCCCGAGCTATGTTCAATTGACTGGAAGGACTCCGCAAAGTATTTTGGGGGTGCACTGTTATGGAACTAAACCGGTCTACGAAACTAAACCGGTCTACGATCTGTTATACTCATGACTTGCTTCCGCCAATGCTTGCGCGGCGCTTACGCGACCTGCGTTTTGGCTTCCGCGGGCCCTGTTTGTTTTGAAATCCTCTTCCGACGTATTTCTCCCAAGTGCTCATTTACTGTATATAGATCAATCTCCTTGTAGTAGGTGCAAATTATTGTCAAGAAGATAACATATGCACTTCGACAATGCTTCAGCGGTGGTGAATTTTACCATATACTTCCGCGGTGACTTCCGCAAGCTTCCACCACTGCAGTTTTGGCGTCCGCGTGCAAGTTGGAATCTGCAAGTTTGTTTAAACTGTTCCTTAGAGGTTTTTGACGCTGCTCAAATGTCTCTCGCCTTTGGCTGTGAACGTGGTAGATCTCTGACATGGACTTAGGTGTTGGAGGGAACTCGAGGGATGACTTCAAGCAAATCCGCCGGAGCGCAACCTCTTGCACTTGTGTTTTGGCAAGGTGATGTGTTGATTCTATCTATCTATCTATCTATCTATCTATCTATCTATCTATCTATGTGTTTTTTTGGATCTATATTGCAGACATGCTGTGTTATTTTGTGTTTTATCATTCACAAAGAATGCGTTGTGCTCATGCATCAAAAGAAATTCCCACTAACAAGTTGCACAACTGCAAAAACCCGTCCGTGTGAGGATCTGTGTACTTCCCAGCCGGGCAGGTGCTGACACACTCGGAGTCTTGAAGGAGGAAGCCTTGGACATCTAAACTGAAGTTCAGCAAAGCACTCAGCAAAAAGGTCGCTTGATTCAGTAGGTCTATGCAAAAGAAACGTCGAAAAAATAAACAACTATTTAACAAAAAAACATGTTTGTTGGTTCTGTCTGGTGCCCAGGCACCAGCTTCACAGGTCAACGGCCGGGCCATATTGTCCTCAGGCATACCACAAACAAGTGGATCAAAACATGAGAACCATGAAAACCAGGAGGAAAAGGTATCTCCACAGAGAGCATGGAGGAATATTCGGAGATTTGTTGATTTCTACAAACATATGTTTCTTTTCCGCAAGTTGAAACTGGACGAACTCCTGCCCAAGTTCACAGGTGGCGCTGCCCTGTGTGCAAAGTTCGCAAGTGCCATTGATGCCATCCTTGCCCTGTTTGGCAAAGAAACCTTAAACAAATCACAAAAAAATAATCCAATCACTGACGATAACAAACTAACCTGGCTGAACCGACGCCACGGCACCATTGGGGCAAAATGACAAGCATGTGCCGTTGTTGAGAAATTTTTCGTTCCTCAAGTTCACTAATCTTTGCTCGTCACGCAAATCAAACCAAAACAGTCGAGGTATGTCAACGAGTGTGTGTGTGTGTGTCTGTGTGTGTGTGTGTGTTTTCGTCTGCCGTGGCTGACTCAGCGGACAAAGCCTCTCTCAACATCTATGGAATTTATGCGGCCAAGCATCTCGCATACCAAGCATTTTTGTTCGTTCAAGCATTCCCGACAGTCTCCAATGCACTTCGCACACGTACCTCCAATCCTAAGCTCGGACAAAAGGCCTAGTTGCGAGTTGAGCAGTGTTCAGTTTCAGTTTCAGTCGTAAATTTCTGCTTGGGTGACCCAGGACAAACATGAAGGCCCCTGCCCTGGAGTCGCAAAGCGACCATCCTCCTCAAAACCTCCCGTTGACAAACATCATGCCTCATAACATCTTCAGCACCCCCTTCTGGCCCCCCCCCAAAAAAATACACCTGCATAGACCCCAGATTGTGGGCAACACGCCAGTGCCTTCTTTTTTAATCGATGTAGACATGATCTGGCAACAGCACCCTACAGCGACACCGGCATCCAAGCTCCAACGACAACACCGCCATACATATCTGGCACCGGCATCCTGCAACCACACCCAGCACCCAAGCTCCAAAGAGCACACACATGCCATAGACATCTGGCAGCAACACCCTGCAGCGGCACCAATGTGCAGGTTCCAAAGCGCACGCCGTCATACACATCTGGCAGCGGCAGCCCTGCAGCAGCACCAATTTTTCTGCTGCCAAGGCACGCGCAACACCATCACAGACCACCGAAAGGTAGAGGCATACCAATTGTAAAGCGGCTCGCGGGGAGAGTGCCCGTTTGGCGCCCGCTCTTTACCATTGTGAAAAGAATGGAAAACACCTATAGTTCAAAAATTACGCCAGCATAGACCCAGATAGCTAGGCAGAATCCCACGACCTGTTGACATGCGACTGGCTGGAACAAGAATGCACGCAGCCTGCACAGCCAGCATACGGCACCTCCACAGCGCGCACAACCAGCTGACACCAGCGCCGGCGCGCTCTGCCAGCTGACAACACCGGCAGCGGCGCCAGCGCCCGACCAGCGCCGCCGCCCGTCTTAAACGCGCGCTCAGCCAGCTCACAGCACCAACACCCAGGACCACAACACCAGCACCAGCACCGACACCCTTTCGAAAGCGCGCGCAGCCAGCTCATTCTTTTTTGCAGTAAGAACCGCATAGCTTTCCCTATTTGGGGGATTACAACGTGTGATCTTGCGCGTATAAGTTTACGCGCGCAAAAGCACGCGCGCGCGGAAACGGCAAAGCCCGTAAGCATCATTGGCCCAAGGCCAAGCAGTATCCAGCGCCACTATTGCCTTTGTAGCATGCTTGAAGCAACGATCTGTAGAACAATAAGGCCATATGATCTTGCGCGTTTAAGTTTATGCGCGCAAAAGTATGCGCGCAAACGGCAAGGCCCGTAGGCTTCACTCGCCCAACGCCAAGCAGTATCCAGCACGACTATTGCGTGTGTGCAGCATGCTGAAACACGCTGAAACAATAATCGGTTGAGAGCCTGACGATGCGACGCGCAAAAGCATGCGCGCAAACAGTACAGCCCTTGACACAGCTGTCGCGCCCACTACCCAGCGCCCAGCACCAGCGCCCGCCACCCTGTCTCCACCACGTGTGCAGCCACGCACCCTGGTTCAGGTAAACTGGTTGAGGGAGGGGGACCACAGTGTCCATCACGAAAAGCAGCGCAAAAATCAAGGAACAACCGTCTATTTTCCGCGCTGACAGTACGTAGGTACGCCTGCCCTCGCATATATTCACGGTCACACTTTGCGTGAAGGCGAGCGTTGAAATCACCTAAAACATACTTGACATGAGCACTGGGAAACTTGTTGTAATTGACTTCGAGTTGATGGTAAAAGCTCTCCTTTTCAATGGAGGTTGCTCCACTTTGCGGCGCATAAGCCTAAGCGTTGATAATGTGAAGGGGGGGCCGCAGAGTTGATAGAGATAGACGCAAGTGCAATTAACTTGTTCGAAGTCTGTCACACAGCTTGGACCATGGAAGCAGGACAATTGATTGCAACTCAACGGTATTCCCCCATCGATGTTTCTTTGTAAGTCTGCATGAGCTTCTCGCGCTTTTCCTAAACCTTGGGCTCCTGCACTAATTGCATTTCTCAAGGCTTCTGCTCGTTTACGCAGTTCATCAATGATGTCAGAAGAGTACACGAAAGTACAGCCTTTAATGACTTCAATACTGTTGGCGTTGACGTGAGACTCTTGCAGGAAGAGCATGTCAATCTTGTTATCTTTCTTGGCGTGGATGAGTAGGTGCTGCTTGGTGTCATCACCTTTGGCTATCAAGCCTTTGCAGTTTAACGTAGCGATGCGAAGAGTTTCGTGGCGCGGCATTTTTGGCGTCGAGGTGAATCTAGAATACTTACCTTTGTATGGCGCAGTCTTGTACTTACGAAAAAGCCATCGAAGTGCCTTGTAGGCGCTGGATTTGCGTATGGTAGTGGGGGGTTCCCGAGCCCCGTGTTTAAGCGTTGCACGTGGGGCTAGCTGTTCGCAATGCATGGACGCTTCTTTTTTGAAAGACCTGTTGCCGATTCTTCCTTGTTCTGTTGGTTGATTGCCTCAGTCAATTCAAGGTAGCTGTGGGTGATCTCAACCCTCTCTTTTGCGCAGCTTTTTTTTTTGCGATCATATTTGGGAAGCGTCTGAAGGAAACACTTCGGCTCCGCAGAGGCGAGCCCCGCGGCTGTTCCGGCCCGCCTTGCCAAGCTGAAGGCGTCCTATGTTTGGACTTCCGTTGTCCGGAAAATTTGGTGATACGTGGCTTCTGTACTAGCGAATTGACGGGTAATAACGACGGCCCCACGAGGGGGAGATCCTTCCTTTGTCAATCCTCGTCCATGTCATCCTCGTGCTCCGAGCGGCGCTTCCTTGACATAGATCTTGACATTGCTTCGGTCTTCTTTTTTTGCGCGACGAATTTCGTACGGCTTGCTTCGTCAGCGCGCGCGGCTTGCTTCGTGTCCATGGAGCCCTTCCCCTTTTTCTCTGCACCTTCCTCTTCCTCCTTTTTAGCGTTGTAATTCACCCATTGTTCCTCAGTGAAGACAAAGAGGTCAGTGGCGACGACGACGGTCGTAACGGGCTTCTGCGCCCTCTGTCAAAGTCTACGTAGATGAGGGTGTCTGGGCCATGGATTGCGTTCTTCCATTTAATGGAGAGCGCTGACACATCCTTGAAGAAAAGGCTGTCGCGACGGGCGCTGAGCGCTTCCATGCAAACCTTGAGAGGGATACCCTTGATCCGACAAATGTTTCCTATTTGCATGCGTTGTCGGAGTACATGTTTTTATCCCAGGTACGGCCTGCTTGGTCCCAATAGTCAGGAGCGCGAGGAGAGAAGGTCTTCCGCCGCCAGCTTGGAACTTGTCTTTGGCCCATTTGGATTTGAATGAAACAATGCTCACGTAGCTCAGCATGTCTTCCCTGGTATGGTGGCTCATCATGCGAAGTTCTTTGAAGGTGCCTGCTTGCACGATCATCCAGCTTAGGATTCGTTCTCTGCCCGTCTCGTTCCGTAGGCCAGCCTGAAACGACAATCTCTATTGCAGCTTCCTTGTTTCGTTGGGCTTCAACCTGTTGCGTCAAGAAAGCAGAAGGTTTCCGGCGTCTGGCCACGCTGTCCATGATGTACTTGGTCTCATCCAGTTGGTGGCGCGCTGCAATAGTCGTACCGGCTCTGAGGAGGCATTGGTGGCTAAGTCTTCTTGTCTCACTTTGCGTTGATCGTCCATGTCCCGATGTTCAAGTCGCTTGTCGTCCATCTCAATTTCTTTGAGCGGGGACCTTTGGTATGCTGGTGCATCCTCTCCATAATTTTGTCTTGGCCTTTGTGGAGCGCTGGCATCTAAGGCGCATGTCTTGTCTGCTTTGGCCCGTTTCTTCTCTTTTTTCGATTTTTGTCCTTCTTGTCATCCCTTTCCTCTGAATCATTCTCTTTTGATTTAGCCGTGGCAGGTTTTGCGGCATTGTTCAAACACGTCGAGCGGGGGGGGAATAAAGAACTAACACCTTTCCCTTGTGCCTAAAAAGAAGACATCACCAACCCCAAAAGTATCTTGCAAAGAAGCTTCGACCTCCTGCGCCTCCCCCCACAGGCCCTAGTAATCACTTCCTTCGCAAAACAAACTCACAAGGTAATCATTGATCTGCACGCAAATCATTACACAAATTAAACCCAGAATCAACACTCCGTCCACGCCAGTGACCTTTGAATGCCTCGTCCAATGCGCAAAATGCAGGTGGCAGTGCCAATAAACTGCTAGCGAACCCTGTGTGGATGAGAAGCTGTCCTCCTGAAATAACCATCTGGGCAAGTGCTTACACAGGTCCCGTTGTCAGCAAGGTACCTTGAATGAATCAGGTAGCTGCAAAAACTAATGTCTGAATAGCGCAAAAAAGAAAGCGCCAAGACACTTGTTGTCTCCACGGCAATGAGTCCCCCAAGTTGCATTGAGACAGGAGTGGAACTGGTCTGGGCACGGAACACACTCTCGGCCTGGTGAGGCCAAGCAAAGCATGAATTGCAAATCAGAACGCAATGTTGCCGATGATTCGCTACTAGTTTGTTACTGGTAGCGATGCACCTTGCGACTAGTAGCTTCTTGCTACTGCTTGGCCAAAATGATCTTCAATGTTCCATGATTTGCGCTTTGTTCCTCTAATGTCTGTGCTTTGGCAACGCGTGGAAAGTGGGCAACGACAAAGACGACCGCAGGAGACGCAGTGACCATGTGGCTTCTCTTGTGAATTGCCCTTCTGCGCTCCTGTCTTTCCAAGCCAACACACAAGCTCTAACATCTGTGTGCGCCGGGGCCGCTTTCAGTACTGTCACTGTTCTCCTATTTACCACAACACCTATTTCCCTCACACCTTCACGATTGTCCGACTTGCACAAAGCCCTCTCGTCAAACTACATTGGCATAGGCTCCAGATACTAGGTAGCTCTAAAAGCACAGGCAAACAAGAAGGGAGACCCTTTCCACAAGTTGTTGCGCGCAGAAACAAATTGGCTAAGGCTGTGGCGAAACCCTCGTTGGGGAGACAAGTAAGGAGACAAGGCAGCAATGGCAAACAAAATGCCTATCGGGGAGACAAGGCAGCAGCGGCAGTTGTGAACCAAAACGCTGAGAAGTAAGAACCCCTATAGTTTTTCAGCTATCTGGCGGAAAAATTGCCAAGCAAACAAGTAGGGAAACAGGCGGTTGATTGATAGACAATATCAATCACACCACACCATGCGGCACTGAGGGACAGGAGAAAAACAATATGAACAACGTTATCCCACATGATTGACAGCAGCTTGCGGCAAAGGGCACTGGAGTGAGATTTCAGCAATGTCTGCGCTCCAACCAATATCATTGTGAACAAATAGAGTCGAGGTTGTTTCGATCTGATTCTATTGCAGTCTTGTTAACTGTTAATGGTATTAAAGATACTTTTCGCCACGATTCAAGCGCAGAAGTGCAGAACCAACTTTTGCGGAATGTTCTAATTGGAGACAAGGAAAAAAAGCCTGCAGCTGACACAGCATCGCCAGAACCCAATTGTCCTAAAATATTCATGTCATTTGCATGTTGCTTCTGTTGCAAAAACACTGTTGTTGGATAGCGCTGATGGAACCCAGCCATTCACGTTGAGATACCTGCGCTGGAGGTGTTGTGCTTAGGCCTGACTGGGATCGCTTGGACCGTGAACCGGATGGCTACTTGCTTTGTTTGCTTGGATTGTTTACGGTAATCTGTATGTGCGGATCTTTTGGCGCTGAAAAGCGGGCCTTCGGTACACATGTCACGTGTGTGTCATCCTTGCGCAGGGACATGAGTGCTTTCTGTCATGTTACGCGCTCTCCCTTTGGCTCTGCGAGTCTTTGACTGCATAGCCTCATAGTCTAGGAATGGGAATAGGTTCTGCATCACTTCATACAGCTTTCCCGCCATGTGGCCATTCCCACTCCTCACGTAGTGGTGCCAGTTGGCCTCCACTGAAATCAGATCTTCCATTGCTCGAAGCACAGCTCGGGTTCGCATCCTATTGTAAAACTCAAACTCTGAAGGCGTCAGCTGTACAGGATCCGGCTCCCAGGGCTCCATTCGCCTGACCGTGAAGATCTGCGTCGCTCTCAGAACTCACAGCGCTGCCAAGCCGTTCGACCCTGTCCTGACTCCCTTCTACCAAATTCATCGGCTGATCTGGTACTTCACCTTCTCCCTCATTCTCATTTGTTCCACCTGTCTCCATCTCTACATCCTCATAGGCAGGTGAGTCCTCCACGTCTCTTGCTTCCAGGTGTCGTGCGGGAACTTGAATGCGTCGTCATCATCCAGTCGCACGATGCCCATCAGTTCTCCTTCTTGTGTCTCATCATTTTCTTCATCTGCCTCGAGGTTTTCTGCCTCCATGTTGTCATCCATTTGGTTTGACTCCTGGTCCTCCATCTCTGCAGGCGCTAGACGATCTCCTGGCTGCTGCGGGTGTCGTTGTCGCAACTCCCAACCACCACCATGTTCTGGCGGTCGTCAAGGCAGCTCGCTGTAGCTTGCCCCGGACGTTTCCTCCTCAAGATCGTCCAGTGGATTTGTTGTCTCACTCCATCTCGGATTCGGTTCCTTTCCTCGATGAAATGCATGTACTTGCGCTCTTCCTTTTTTCAGGGTTGGAAGCTCCACACAGCTCCGAGTTGTTGGAGAGGGCACCACGACTTCAGGATGCTCAGGGAGAACGGGTCCCAATCAAGGGGTACAAGAATGGCAGCTTTGTCTTCACGGCTGAGGCTGGCAGAACAGTTCTCATCAGGGAGAAAGCGCATTTCGCTGAAAAAATCTCACAACCCATCATCTCCTATGGCAAGTTGATGGAGAGTGGATGGGGAATTGACGGATGTGATCATGCCCTGGTCTTGGAACAGGGCGAGAAGGAGAAGTCCGCATACCGCTGAGGCTGCAGGCTGCAGAACAAAAGTTTGGTGGCTGACTGTCGTGTACGTGTCATTGGGGCTGAAGCTCATATGGAGGAGGGCCTGAATGAAGGCACGGCTTTTGGGCGACTTGGGGAAGAAGGCCAAGTTCCAGAGTGGTTGGAAGCAAGATGGAGAAATGTGGATGGGGGTGCACTTGGGCAAGAAGTACCAGAGTCCCCAATCGATGGGAGCAACCTCTGCGACTATACCATGGAAGAGAACCGCTTTGATGAAGAGTGGGCAGCAATGGCTATGGAGATGTGTGAGGATTTGCTCTCGATGAGGAACCAGGGAGAACCACTGCATGGAAGGAAAACATCTTGGTGATGACCATACTCACCAAGGAAGGCATGACGACTGAGCAAATGGGCTTTGAGGTCGATGCAGAGATCAAGCAGCCAGCGGAGGCTCTTGAAGTCAGGGACTATGAGATTCCTTTAGATGAGCCCAGTCAACCGGAAGTACCTGATGAGGGTGTGAGAGAAAGGCAGGCAGAGGAAGCAGAACAAGAGGGAAGACTGGTGGTATAGGCCAGCAGCTTCCAGAGAGCATCATTGTCAACGAGGTTGAGTTGAGGCCTACTTCACGGCTACGAGAGTTGCGAGCTGCTTGCAACTTCTTCAAGATCAGCCAGGGAGCAGGATGAAGTGCTTTCAACGGCTGGTCAGCCATCTGCGCGAGGCCGAACTGAAGGCGGCGGCTGAAGCAGCGCGGCATGGACGCAAGAAGCTCGGGCGCCGAGGGGTCAAAACCTCATCGCAGTGCCAGGCCCAGAAGAGCAGGAGAGACATTGCCTGACGCATATACGCCCTACGCACCATGGTAGGCATGCCTGGTTCATCGAGGATCCCCATCATCAGCCTCGACTTCTGCTACACGAAGGCTGGAGCAGTGGACAGACCCACAACCTTTCGACCCTGCAGAGATGGAACGTGAGGAGGTGGTGGACCTCTTCGGCGAGGGAGAGCAGCAAGATCCTTGTGAGGGAGAACAGCCGCCACTAACTCAGCAATGTGGCTCATGCTGGTGTGCTCTCAGACAGGAGCTCTGGGAGCTGTTCCCCTACAAGGAAAGGATCAAGCTCATTTGATGGCCAGAGAAGTGTGATGACCTTCAGGGTCTGGGACACACTGAAGTGGGCATCTACAGCGACAATGAACCCACTTTGAGGGCTTTGCTGAGAATCATCCTCAACAGCAGGCATGCTATGGGCTTGAGCACCAGGATCTACACTACGAAGGTGAAGGACTCAGCTGAAAACTCCTTAGCAGAGTGCAATCCAGCGGGCGAGAGGCCTAGCGTGTACAATGATGGAGGATTTGATGAGCCGCGCTGGATTGAAGCTGAACACGAACCATGGTCTATGGAGTTGGGCGGCGAGGCACGCCTGCTGGACACGCAACAGGTACCAAGCTTAAGCCCGATGAGGGAGTCTTAGTTCCTTTTGGATGCCCGGTCTATGCATACAGCAAACCCCAATCTGGCAAAGGAAATCCCAAGTGGAGGCTGGCACTCTTTCTGGGCAAGACAGAAGCGCAAGATGCTAACATTGTTGGCGATGGCACTCAGGCGATGTTGACTCGCTCAGTGAGGAGACTAAACAGACCTTGGAGCAAGTACCTGGCCTACTGCTCGAACTTTGTCACGCAGAGCTGGGGGTACCAGGTGAACTTTGGAGGAAGAGTGGTTCCATCCAAGCGAGCAGAAGGACCATTACCAATCCAAGTACCCATGAAAGCTTTGCCAGATGGAGTCTCGACAAGAAGCACTACTAGAGCTAGCTGGAGTTGTGGAGCTACCCCCATTCAAGGAAGTTGGTGAGCCGGCTCCAAGGGCGCCGCAAAGACAAGAGCCAAGACAAGGATTGCAGACGCCGCCAGCTCCTGAAGATCAGTCTGTTGACGAGGGCCCTGGAAGAGTCGAATCTCTGGTGGTTGATGCACTACCATGGGATGACGAGGAGCCAACAGGACGAGTCCTGAAGAAGACACCGCCACCAGCTACCGCTTTGAAGGTGGAGCCGCACAAGAAAGCTAGGCTAGAGGAGGAAACGGCGAAGAGGCCAAGGAAGGGAGAGCCTGCGAGAGAGTCGGGAGGAGCTTCATCCTCAAGGAGACACACCTACATGGACCTGGTGGAACGCCGCGTTGAGAAGGTCCAGGTGGGAGAAGATGAAATGCATCACCTGGATGAGGTCATTGATGTGGAGACCGTCAAGGAGGATGTGGATCAATTTGACACTTGGGACAAAAAGAGAAGCCAATCCCAGATGGTGTGTGGAGTGATGAGCATTGAACAGAACACCACCACAACCATCGTGGGAGGTGGAACTCCTTGCTGACGAGGTGGAGGAGAAGAGGTTGGAGAAGATGGGCGTGATTGAGGACCTGGACGTGAGTGGACTTGGTCTCGACAAGCTCAATAGCAAGATACAAACCGGGACAAAAAGAAAAATCTGGAAACAGCTGCTGTTTTCAACACATCGACCATCTCTTCCTTGGACACCATCATCACATAGCCGGGACAACATCACAAAATGACCACGGCACCATCAAAACATGACCGAGACACCGTCACAACATGATTGGGACACCATCACAACATAACCGGGACACCATCAAAACATGACCGGGACACCGTCACAACATGAGCGAGACACCATCACAACATGACTGGGGCACCGTCACAACATGACTGGGACACAATCACAACATGACCGGGACACCATCACAAGGTGACCGGGACACCAACCTGACATGACGGGAAAACCATCACAAGATGACCAGGACACCGTCACAACATGACCGGGACACCGTCACATGACCCGGACACCATCAAAACATAACCGGCACACCGCCAAAACATGACCAGGACACATCCCAACAGGACCGGGACACCATCAAAACATGACCGGGACACCGTCACAACACGACCGGGACACCATCAAAACATGACCGGGACACCATCACAACATGACCGGGACACCATCAAAACATGACCGGGACACCATCA
>CAXAMN010022206.1:906282-917557 GCA_963970005.1 Durusdinium trenchii | reverse complement strand
ACTGATCTTCCATGGGAGTTGATGAGGTTTAGCACGCCGCCGACCGGAACAGACAGGTGGGAATGCCTTGGTGTGGGCCTCGGAGGTGGTGAATGGTGGGTCAGGGTGTTGAAGAAGTCCCGGGTGCGAACCTTCCATCCACTACATCGTGGAACTCCAATGTCGATAGCAAGACTCTCAGCAACCAGAGTCACAGTGGCTTTTTCGCGGGGAAATCCGCGAGAAGTCTGGAAGCGCGTGGTCGTCACCGATGACTGGATCGAAAACAGGGGCTCAGATCTGGAGGGCATCTATGAATGGTGTGGCTACACCTTCTTCTATGTGAAGTTTGAGGCCTTGCCAGAGGGAAGAGCAGGAAATCTTGACCGGCGTGATGTCAGGCCGGGACCACTTCCGCCACCGGGATCGGTGTCTGCAGTCAGGGGCTATGGTAGCTCCAACCCGGTGAGTTCAAGAGCAGCGCAACGAGGTCGAAAGGCCTTACGGGATTCAGAAGTGGCTGAAGAAGAGGACGTCGCCTACGATGGAGGGGGCATCAGTGCATGTGACATTGAGTCCATCGAGGGTGGCACGAAGACGGGCTATGAGCTGAGGCTTCAAGGACTGGAGCGTCGGGGGGAGAGCGGAGACGATCCTGGCCAGGGAGCCAACATGGGGTCCCAGGCGGTCAGTTCAGGTGATCAATTACCTCCCGAGGCTGATCAATGGCCAATTTGGCTGGGAATTGAGACGGCAGTTCCTCCCCATCCCCGCTTTGAAGGCGGACTGCAGGATGAGGATGGTGAGTCGGACGGAAGCTTCGAATTTCTGCACAGCATCAGATGAAAAAACCTGGTGATGTGGCAGCTTGGAATGTGATGGTACGACCATCAGGGGGAGTGTGAATCCCCGCATTTTCACATGATGTGAGCATAGGTGTGACATACACCACTTAGCACCAACAAACGCTGTTCGTGGCTCAAGAAAAGCATCGTCCGTTTTTTTCCCTTGAAGGAAACTCAGATTCAAATTTCCTGCACTATAGATTCTAATCTATTTGGGATTCCATGAAAGCCTAATTTTGATTTGATTTCAGGCTAACTTTAATTTCATTGCTATACAATTCAGATTCATCTGTAATAGTTTATTCTTGTTCAATTTAATTTTAGGTTCTTTATGAAATTCTCATTTACTGCTAGGGAATTGGTGTTGCTTTGAACATGAGAGATTTTATGAAGTTTTTCCAACATGGAAGCATTTGCGTTCTTATATAAATAGATTAAATTCACACCCCCAGCAAAACCCACTCTCTAGAATGAAATCAAAACTCAATTAGAATTCTATTTGCATTGAACTGGAATCAAATTACAGTAGACCTAAAGTAGACATATAGAAGTCAAAATTAAATTGCAATGACAATAGTGTAAAATTTTTAATTGGGCTAGAGTAGAATTGCAGACTCAAATTGAATTCACAAAAATTAGAATTCAATTAGGCTCAACTTAGAATTCAATTAGGCTCAACTTAGAAGTAAATTAGAAGCATGTTGCAGATTCAAATTTAGACTCAAACTTGAATTTAATATTAGATCCAAAATAGTCAAACATAAAAGAATTAAATTAGAAGAAACATTGAAATAGAATTTGCCTATAATGAAGTTTAAAATACATATATAGACTTAATTTAGAATTCAATTAGGCTCACCTTAGAATTAAAGTATAAGTATGTTACATACTCAAGATCGATTCAATTTAAAGTTCACTTAGAGTCAAATTTGAATGCCAATAGTAATAGAAGCGAAATTAGAATAAGAATTGACTTAGAATTTAGCTAAATTGTGTTTAAGTCAAATTTCATAGAATTAAATTAGATTGAATTAGGGGTTAATTAGAAATGAATGATACATAAATGCTGGTGATCAGTAATATTCCAGGATCAAACCAGAACCTTGAGAAAACCAACACAAAAAACACAAGGAAACAAAGAAAGCGACAAGACACTGTAAAAAAAAAAAAAGTTCAGACCCATGGAGAGGGACCCAGGAGAGGCTAGACAGGAGACATAGGTCTGAACTTTTTGTTTTTTCTGAAGTTCTTTTTGGAGGGGGGTTGTCTATTGTTTTCAAAAGCTATTTTGCATTTGCTAAATCACTACTCTCACAAAAACCTGCGTGTCTACAATCTACACCACTCCACCACCCATGGCTGCCCCTTCTGGAAATTAATCCCACTCGTTCAATGTATTTCAATGGTCCAGCTTCTGTACTTCTAGTGTATTGCCTTCAAGGGCAAATCAAAGATTGCCACCACCCATTGATTGTGAATGTTGATTTCATCCTTTTCTCTCCCCACTTCTCAGATCTTGCAACTTCTATGTCCACAATTTGGACTGAACAGACAGCCAAGACCAGAAATGCCCACATTTTCTCACACTAATCCTGCAAAAAAAGGTACAGTGTCGCAAACCTGTCGAGATATCTCATGCGATCCTGTGAAGCAATGCTATGTTTAGAGACATCCGCTTCTGCTTGAAGACACCTATCTGAATGTGTCCTCTTCCGGGCATAACAGGCCTTCTACAAACAAAGCTTAATCTACAACTTGCAACAAAACGCTCAGAGACCAACGTTCAGAGATATATACCTTGCTTTAAGAACCTCTTCCCCATTGAAAGGCATCCGTTTGCTTGAAAGACTCGAGCTTGCCTTCAAGGACAGCGGCTAAAGACAACTGTTGAGGAACAGATTTCAATCAACATGTTGCTTCTAAATAGATAGGGTGCCTTCCAGCCAAAGTGTTTGTATTTTCTTGGCGAGGATCTCTTCACATACATGCAGGTGTCTCAATGCAAAACAAGAATGCAGTAATGCTGACAGGCAAATGTGCCTGCACATTGGAAATTGGCACGTTACGACAGAAGAGAGCAGCTTACAGTATATAAGCACTTCTGTCTTTTCTGGCAGAAGAGGGTGCCTTGAAATAGACACATGTGTTTGCGTCTGAATGTAGAAGGCCGTCTTTACAACACGGGAATGTGTGCAGGCAATGTATCCCTTCAGCAAGTGCAAAAGGGCATCTTGGAATGGAACAGTGCATTTCAATTCACTAGTTTAGTTTGTTTGGAGAGGAGGGCGTACCTTTGAACAAATCAATTAATCAATGCATCTAAATAGAGCAGTATATCCAATATCTATACATAGAAACTGCCTCTATTTATGCCAGAGCATATCCTTACATGCAAAAAGGTGTATATCTAGTACAGGACTTTGTCCTTTGGGAGAAGGAGATTGTAGAAGCAGGATACAATGGATTTAGAAAGATAAATTTTATTGAATTATAATCTGGAACATCTGTATGGAGCCAAATGGCAAAACGTGTCGAAACCTTTTAATACAAGCTATATAGCTTTTCTTTGAGACTTTGAATGTCCGTGGCGCCAAGTATATCTGTGGGCGGCTTGTACAGGGAGCTTTCAGTTGGTGGAAGATGCCCGCAAGAGACTTTAGAAAAGTAGGATATTCTGATATTATGGAAAAGACATTGCTGCATCTTCCAAGAAATAACAGTCTTGCTTTACACGTCCAGGGCCAGGGTTGATCCTGATACTAGCACGTGAATAGGCACATCGTGCCAACCGTCGAAAGCTACTCTCAAACATTCCAAAATGGAATGCGACATTCTCAGAAACATTGCAAACCGTATGCTTCCATTCTGAATACATTCTCTCGCTGCACTTCTCTGCTTCCCGAGTTTCAGCACGGGCAAATATACTGAACATCAGCAACAAAGGCAATCCAGACCTTCTCAAAGTCGACTTACATTCACACCACGCATGTCTCTTTCTACAAGGCTTGGCGACAATTCCTGTGGTGGAGAAAAGAATGTCACAGAACAAAGCGCGCCACGTCCTCTTCCTGCTATTCAGAATCTACTCTATATCAGTTGTGAGGAGGAAACAGGTGCACAATAGAGTTTCTGCAACGTATGAAGTCTCTCAGTCTGCATTGATCCTCCAGATCCGAGCTTTTCTATAGGATTGGAATCGCATTCCGGTTGTTTGTCAGCTGTGTGAAAGCTTGGCAATGTAAAGAATCGTTGTACAGGTTCGTGGTGCTGTGATTCTGTTTTGATATCGAATGTCTTCATGGCAAAATGCTATTCAGAAGCATGAACAAACAGAAATGACCCATCAGCACACAGCACGCACAAACCCGGCAAAGCTGCACGGGAATCAAAGTCATGGAAAGGTGCACGATTGACAACTAGTGCAATGCGTCCTAAGGAAAGTTCTCAGCACTGCACATTCCATTTCACACGTGTGCAATGCAGTCAAATAGTAATTGTTCCCGCGGCACCTTGGCCATCCCACTCTCCACAACAAGCAGATTGAAAACAACGCACCAAGTGTGCCGCAAGCCGCACACGTGGAAACACTGAGGCCATTGCAAGCTGGCATAGGTTGCATTTATGCACGAGTACATTTGCGGAGGGCATGCTTCACACTTTCGGCCAATGTCTCCTGAGAGAAAAATGACACATGGATTCAACATGTCATTACAAGGCAAATGTCAACAAATGAAATTGAAATTGAAGCTCCAAATATACCCCTTATGAGATTGTCCGCCCTCCCTGCCACTGGCGGTCATCGCTTGCGCGATTAAATCTGTTGAGCTGGATTTTTGTGTGTTTGCAGTTTTAAAGTTTAAGAGTGCAAAGTTGCTTTTGTCTTTTGCTCCATTCTGGCTCTTTTGCACCGCAACCTCCCCAGACCCCAGCAAGGCACACGAACAAACATCATTTTACTGCAAAGTGTCTTCTGAGCAAATTGAAGTGGATGTGTATATACACATAAGCTGGTTTGTAGAAGCTGAAGCGCTTCAAGCAATATGAGAAATTGTGTTGCCTGTACTTCATCCGGTCGCCGGCTCCGGGGAACGCCGTGCTATCTTGAGAAACAAAACCGTGCCTTAATTTAAAAAAAGAAACATGTGGATGTGTGTTGGATTTGCAAGCTTGACAGGTTCACTTTTTGTCCACAGGCCCCAATACGTTGAACAACCTGCTGTGCCCTTTTTGGATTCTGCAAGTTGGTGTGTGCTGTCTAGAAAAACATATATAGTTAGCATGCGACCCTATACTATCAAGGAAACTTGCCTTCAGAACTTCAGACGGTTTCTTTTGTAATGTCATCTCAAAACAGGCTAGGCACCTTTTGGCGACGCATCCAAACGGGGGCAGGCAGCAGTCTGGCCCCCCCACCAGAAATCTACTGTATGCAATTCCAACCTGAAGAACACAATTTGCAGAAGTCAAAGAACACCGATCCGATCTCATTGCAATCTCTGCCAGTGCCAGGATGTGCCAGGTGTTTCCAGCTCCAGCCACACAATATGTGATCAAATTTTAAAAAAAACAGAATCCTGCTAAACCTGTAGTCAAAGGTATCCAAAAGGTAATCCACTGGCTTCATTAGGGATTGGGGTTGTGATTGCCTAGTGCCCCTGCCAGCGCAAGGTCCCTTGCTGAAGCGGGTTTTGTCCAAGATTCCAGTTTCAGGAAAACAATGAATGATCACCTTGCCTTCCACCAAACTTGCCGTGGAAAGGTCTGGTAAGGAGAGATCGGAGAGAGCATGACAAAACAATTTCCGTAAAGTGACACAAGGTTGAACATATCGTTCGTTAAGGCTTCTGCGCTGCAATGTTTCTTGAAACAAGTCACATGGCCATGACAGCTCGATACGGCCCATACGTTTGTCTACTAGCCTCCAAGTGTTGTTCTACTCATCTCTATTTTGCTGTGCGCGTAGTCCTTGGAATGTCCTTTGCGCTTTCAATTCGGCAAAATGAACATTTGTAGCATCCTCTATTCAGGTGCCCACCAACAGATCGCGAAGCCCGAACGCGGGCCCGGGCAAAGACTTGGTGTGCAAGAGGAAGTGATGGGGTAACATCCGGCAAAGATCAATTTCATGGGGCGAAGTTGACATCGCAGCCACACTGATAGGGGTAGAAATGGAAAGTAGAAACATAGGTCTGGGATGGTCTGGGGGGGGGTGCCATTTTTCGCCCCGTTCAGGGGTGATTTGGAGGTGAAAAAGGGCGCCCCTCAGGAAGTGAGGCGCGCTTGCTGGCGGCGTGTTGCGAATCAGTGAGTAGAGACGGCGATGCGGGTTCATGCGCGAGGCAATGGATAGGGTAGGTGAAGAGATATGCTACGAGTAGAAAGGGGTACCCCTAAGCTATTCAGGACCTTCTGTTAATCTTAAACTTGCCCGCTCTTCTCTCTCCTGACCAAAACAACCCCCAGTCCACGTGAACTCCCACCGCATAGGGGGTGCCCTCTTCGCGGTTCTCGCAGGCTCTCAACAGATGGCCCCCATATGGGGCGCCCTTTTGAGTCCAGTAAGTTGACCTTGCCGCAGAGAAAAGAAGGGCCCCTAAGCAATTCAATACCTTCCGCCTCCAACGCTTGCCCGCTGCAATCTCTTCTCTCTCCTGCCCTCCACCACGCAACCCAACAACTCCAAATCGTCTGCCTCCAGCGCTTGCCCGCTGACCTTCCACCTCTTACGGTTGCCCACTGCAATTTTTCTCTCTCCTGCCCTCAACAGATGGCATCACGCACCCCAGGTGGAGTGCCATGTTCAGTCTGGCAACTTCCTAGCAATTCATCGCTTTCCTTCTCCAAGCCGTTCTCTCGCATGTCCTCGACAGATGGCACCACGCACCCCATCTGCGATTCCCTTCTGAGTCCAGCAACTGACCTCGCTACGGAGAAAAATGGAGCGCCCCTAAGGAGTTCAAAACCTTCCGCTGCTTCAACAACCCCCCAATCCACGTGAACTCCCACCGCAGTGGTCCAGAAGGCGCTGAATAGCTTAGGGGTGCCCTTTTTTTTCGTAGCAAGGGGCCTGCCAGAGAACCGAACTGAAGAGGGCACTCCCTATGTGGTGGGGTTGGGGGCAGGAGAGAGAAGTGATTGCAGCGGGCAAGCGTTGGAAATAGAAGGTTCTGAATAGCGTAAGGGTGCTCTTTTTTGTCCGTAGCAAGGTCTAGACTGAAAAGGGCCCCCCTAGATGGGGTGCATGATGCCATTTGTTCAGGGCCTGCGAGAGAACCGAACTGAAGAGGGCACGCCCCATGTGGTGGGAGTTCACGTGGAACGGAAGGTTGTTGACGGCAGGCAGCAAGCAAGCGGAGGCGGAAGGTCCTGAATAGCTTAGGGGTGCCCTTTACAATTCGTAGCAAGGTCTAGTTGCTGGATTGAAAAGGGCGCCCGCATGATGCCATCTGTTGAGGGCCTGCGAGAGAAGCGGACTGAAGAGGGCACTCCATATGTGGTGGGGTTGGGGGCAGGAGAGAGAAGCGATTGCAGCGGGCCATTTGTTCAGGGCCTGCGAGAGAACCAAACTGAAGAGGGCATGTGGTGGGAGTTCACGTGGAATGGGGGGTTGTTGAAGGCAGGAGACAGAAGAGATGGCAGTGAGCAAGCGTTGGAAGCGGAGCCCTAATTCACGTGGACTCCCACCGCATACGGAGTATCCTGTTCAGTCCGACAGCAACGCTTAGCTTTGCCGCAACTACAATCTGTTCTCTTTCCATTGCCTCCTGAGCCCCTCGTGATGCTGATGATGCACTCTTCGCCGTCAATTCTTCACTACCAAGTGGCCCACCTCTTTTTGTCGCTCTCCCCCACCAGGCTCTGGGTTCGCCTTTCCGAAATGTAGCCACCACGCAACCACCCTCCCACACCCCCTTTACTCACTTCGTTCGCTCCAGCAACCTCAAGCCCAGCCTACCGGCTGGCTTCCGTGATGATTTGTTACGCACCCAGAATTCTACAGCGCAGCCGGCTTTCGAGTTTCTTTCTTGGACATTCTCCAAACCTTCAAAGGAAGTTGCGCAAACAACGGGATGTCGCGTGTGAGAAAGGATGCTGCAAAAACTGCTTTGATAAACTTACAGTAAGATGTCACAACGAGCTCTGGGGATTGGAGGGTGCTATGGACCAGCTTCTTTCTGTGGGGAAGGCGGTGGTTGTAGTGTTGCTTCTGCATGTCCTGTATTGGCTGCACCTTTTATGTGTATGTGGCGTGGGGTCGAACCACTCCATTGTGTGTAGGTAATCGATGGACAGCGCCATCCACGTTCGAGTGCTTTGTTGGATGCTTTGACTGATACGATCAGAAGAGTCTGACTCCTGTAGGCTTTAGCTTGCAACAGTGAGCTCCCAAGTGCTTTAATGCAGCGCAATGTTTGTTCTTGCGAGGGGGGGTGTAAGTTGCACAAATCCGTTAGTACCTGATCTGCTCGCGCGATCAGAAGTTGCAGATAGATTTCTGCACTCACTATGGTTCCGCATTTGTAAGTCGCGATACAAATCATAGCATTCAATGGCCCCCAGCTACCCGGAAGTGGTGATGCTGCTTTTGGTCGCTGAACAATTTCGGTTGTCTTATGCTTTCTCACAAGGGATTTCTGTCTATCCATGTGAAGCTCGGGCATTGTATGCCCTCTGGTCGTAGTTTTGCAGCAATTTTTTTGCATATGGTGTGATTTGTTTTGTTCGGCCCAGTTTGCCCAATAAGCGGAAAGGTGCATGTGATATTGACATTAATGAGCTGCAAACAGAGTCTTCAGCAAGCACAACAGGAAAAGACCACCCACATGGAAGCTGGCTGAAGTGGTTTTTATCCAGTTCAATCAGGCGTAAAGTGGACTCAAATCAAACTCAGTTTCGCTTTGTCTGCATTGTTTTGGTATGTCTTGCGCCTCAGGTCAGCAGTACACACAAAAACCCATTGGCTCCTGTGCCCGTCATGTAGGTTCCAGCCGGACAAGCAAAGCGACAACTGGAGTCAAAAGGATTCAAGTAAGCACCTCCCTTGCAAGTCTTACATTCCTGAGACCATCAAGAACAAAGTGAAAAGTCTCTCGTTCACCAAATTTGCCTGCAAGATTGCATCTTCAGCAACCACGAAAAAACACTTACACTTTGCAGTTGCTTGCTCAAGACCGTACAGTATATGAAACTCGGCCACGTAGCTGTAGCGGACAGGCAGGTTTCGCATGGTGCCACACAGCGCTCGCACGTGCCCCCCACAAGTGGACCGTTCTCATCCAGGGCGACACCTGCAACTTGAACCGAGGTATTTGAAAATTTACCCTCCCTGGTCAATGGTGCAACCCTCTTTGGAAACACATGTTTGCAGCCACTATCAAAACAATGTGTTCTCACACATATTCCCCATTTCTTTGTGCGAGGTTCTTACTTTCATCTGCGCCCCGTCGCCCGCTCCTCCGCTCCGCCGGGAGGTTCTGCTGACACTGTGGGTGGTTTGGGGCTGGCGCCCTCTCCCCTTCCATTCCCCTGCGTCTTCCTTCCTTCCTTCCTCTTCAGGGGATAGGAGGATTGCATCCAATCTAGTCTGTGGCACCTGTGGCGAAATTACGTCTGTCACGTCGCAGTCCCACCCGGGTTGGCGCGTGGCTCCGCGCCGTCAAGGAACGGAAAACATTCGTGTACGTGCGCGTGTGTAGAAGGCTTCTCCCTGGAAAATCTGTCCCGTCGCTTTGGCAGGTGTTGCATATTAGACATGTTGGGCCCAAGTTCGCCAGAATTGGCCACTAGCGCAAAGTCACCCCAAACATCCACTGGCGTGTCATTTCACAGGTAAGAAAAGACGGACCTGTGGCTTGGGAAGCCCGTTATTGCAAGGCTCGCACCAAGGGCGTTGGGCGAGCCAAAGGCAACGCGAATCCTAGCACCCAATGCTGCATGTCATTCATGACCCGCCAGCCTGAATGAGGGTAGTATCCATCAATGCAGCTTGCTGAACAACGGCCACCAGCAGGAACCTCCGGGTGGGAAAATGAAGTATATCAGTATATCCTCATCCTCGATTAGATTATATTGTGTTCATTTCTCCTATTGTTGCATGCTGGTGTTACATAAAGTCTGCAAGTGAAAACGCTGGCACGTTTTCAGCAAGAAATGAGCCGAGCACAAGGTACTGTTGATCCCCACAGCATTGAAGAGCAAAGGATGCCTTTGCTCAATGTGAAATGGTCTTTCATGAGCCAGTTGAGGGTGGTAGAATTAAAGACGAGGGTAAAGGCAGCTGCAACCAATCTTATATAAATCTCAAAGGGCAAGACACATTCTTGCAAAGTGCAAAGTTGTCGGGACAGGCTTTGCACAGCCTGCCTTTGTCTCCTGCGCCCGTCATGAAATGGTCTGTCCTTATCTTGAGCCAGAGACAGTGACACAACACAGCCAAGGTGGTCTTGAAAAACATAGAACATATTCTTCGAACAGAATTCTTGCCAAAGTATCGGGCAGGTGAAGGAGCACTCGGAACTGATGGGATCCAAAAACGTGCCTCCTTGCAGCATAGTGTTTCACAGGAAATTAATCTGGGAACAGACGCTGCAATGCTCAAAGACTCACGGAGACTCAAGGCTTTCCTTGGCATTTCAGGCATTCTGTGGCTGATTTGCAAACGCTACAGCTGCCAACGCCTTGGGTCAGCATTACTCGAGAGGTGTATGAGCACACGCAGCCAAAAGACAGCCCCCCGGAGAATGTTGCGTCGAAAGTTGTAAGTGTTAGTCATACCTTTTGTGAATAAAATATTCCTGTTTTCGCTTGTTTGGAAGCCAAGTGACATTTTTCGCAAGTGCCACCAATGAGAGGCCCACCTACCTCGAGTTGAACACCCGGTTGCCTGTAGTAGCCTGAGTGAAAATTCTCGGGTGTACATAGCTATGTATGTGTGCGCAATTATGTCTGCCTTACAGCATCCAACTTCAAAAACAGCACCTATATATATATACCTGAGAAGGGGGAGGACGAAAACCAGCTGCTTTTCCGACGGCGGCTGCAGGGCTGAGGTCGGGGATCGTCGCGGCAGCTGCATCCAGAGAAGGTTCGGGAGAAGGTACCGGGGCAGGTCCATGAGGAGGTTCTGGAGAAGTTTCGGGAGCAGGTTCCAAAGCAGACAAGGCTCCAGAGGAGGGTGTGGACAGCGAAGAGATTTTCCGAATGGCGCTTCGTGCTGTTGGGGACTTTCCTTGGGCTTATGCCACTGATCCGCCCAAAATATAACCATACGTCGCAGCTACACCTCTCTTCCCAAAGACATAGAGACACAGAACCATAGAGACATAGAGACACAGAGTCATAAAAACAGAGACATAAAACACAGAGAAGTTGCTATCTACAAGGGGTCCTTTTCTGATAGCAACTTGTCGCTGCCAACCAACTACCATACTTGCCCCAATACATCCAACCAG
>CAXAMN010022206.1:890294-906272 GCA_963970005.1 Durusdinium trenchii | reverse complement strand
TGTCGCTGCCAACCAACTACCATACTTGCCCCAATACATCCAACCAGTTCCATTGGAAGCAATCATCAAATACTCTTGCAACCAAAATCCGTCATAAAAGTTAGGACAAAATCGCAAGCAAGTCCGTCAAAAGAATTACGACAGAATCCGAAACTATATAGGGTATGTTTTACCTGCTTTGCT
Organism: Durusdinium trenchii; assembly: GCA_963970005.1. NCBI lineage: Eukaryota > Dinophyceae > Suessiales > Symbiodiniaceae > Durusdinium > Durusdinium trenchii. The sequence goes on along the minus strand of CAXAMN010022206.1, from coordinate 906,089 downwards.
GGTCCAGTCAATACCACCTATATAGCTTCATTGATTGAAGTCCAACAACGAATGTAAATTGCCCGGTCGCGCGTGCTTGGCCAGGACATGTCGATATCCTTGCTTTTGAGAGTTTTGGTGCGCATGCTTTAGGTTCGTACCCAACTAGCCTCATACCTTTGCGCGCTCGCTGACGTGTCTCACCGTTCCCAGCAGCCAAGAAAAGTGCTCACCGGAGCCCTTCGTGATGCTAACGATGCACTACTCGGCGTCCATTGCATCACTCGCATCACCAGACCCCATTGTCACTGCTTTTCTGACCCTCGCTTTGGAGCGCTCTCCCCAGGCAAGCTCCGGGTTCACCCTCTCCAATGGTGCCTTTTCGCGGCCTACCCCCCCCACACCCCCTTAACTCACTTCGTTCACTCTAAGAGCTCAAGCCTAGCCGCTAAGCCTATCGGCTGGCTTTCGTAATATAAAGAATGCATACATGTATATATATATATATATATACATCATAGATTTGTCCAGTCTGGGAATTTTAACACACTTTCTCTGCAGTAGCTGGCCTAAGATGCGTCCGCCACCTGTGGAGGTTCCTACACATGCTTTGGTCATGGAAGTTCACCTTCGCACGTCAGGCTACACGACAAAGATCAACAGAGATCCAAAGTTTGCAAATACATGTTTTTAACAATTAAAAGATATCAACGACGCTGGTCAGGTGGACCAAAAGTCTTTGAAACAGCACCTTTCAGACACGCAGCCATCTGGGCACTCTGTCGCGCAGCTGCCTCCTGGAAAGTGCGCATGCCCCCCTTTTTCCCCCTCCCTGATTCTCGCTGAGAGTTGAGCAAATGAAACCTTCGGCGCATGCATGCAGACTTTGCCACCGGGCAAATCACCCGCGAGTGCTTGAACATGTTTGAACTATATGCCTACATGCCATGACACAGAATGTTCATTTGGTTCCCCTTGCTCCATCTCTAGCTCCTCCCGGCACCAAGTACTGATTGTTGCCGCGACATTGAAAAATCCAGGTCTCGTTTACGCAGCTCGAGGCAAATTCTGGGCATGATTTGCACACGCGGCCTTCATCGCCTCAAGGAAGCTGCAAGCTCTGAATCCACGACAGTTGATAACTGATCACTCTCCGAACGTACCAAGCAAAGTCGCCACGGCCGCTCATGTAGTGGTCGGTGGGGCACTGCAAAGAGCACCTGGACAGAAACGGGAGGGGCAGAAAGCAATGGCCGACCACTTCGAAGATGGGCGCCCAAGATGCGGATGAGACATTCAGAGCCCTTAGGATGTGTTGTCTCAATTTGTCTCGCGTCAAATGAGACAAATGGAGACATTTTGACAGCGATAATCTGCTCCGGCGTCAAGAAGAATGGAGCTTGCTAGCTGAAGAGGTGCTCTCAGTAGCTTCTTGTTACTAGTAGCGATGCCAGGAGCCCCTAGTAGCGTCCTTGGCCCAAGCAAAGGAATGCCATCTTCTCACCTTCTCTGGCAGTTTTCATGTCCGTTTAGAAAGGATAAGTCTTAGATCAGATCTCCCTTTCAGAGAGAACATTTGCAGAGAAATTCAATTGAGGTCTTCCTTTCAAATTGTCTTCAATCTCCGACTCAAAGCTGCCTTGCCTTCCAGTCAACGGGTTCAAGAAAGTTCCATCCTTGCAAACTTCGCAAGCTGTTGCGCTGCAAAGCTTGCAGGTGCCTCTAAAGCTGCAAAACGAGACTTGCTGCTTTAGAACAAGCCATGAACGATGTCTCAACTGTTGCGCAAAGGCAAATGCGCATTATGAGTTGCTTCGCATTCAGCAAGTCCAGCGAAAGCAGTTAGGCCTGGGCATATCTTGCAGACGCCACCAATCTTCGATTCCCCTGCTTTCATCTCGCCATCCAATCCAAAGTACCCATCAGGGCAAGTTTGGACGCAGGAAGTGTTCCTTAGTTGAAACGTTTGTCAGCATTTTGCTATCGCACCAGTTCACAAAAGCACGCAACCCAAGATCTGACGAGGCTCCATGGATCCAAATAGGTGCCCTCTCCACATTCCAGGACAAATGTCTTGTTTAAACCTGCAAGTGTTTCTCTACTGTAAGTGTGAGCTTCCAAAACCTGTTAATGCCGGTAAATATCCAGTTCGACGCAGGCTAAGGCTGATCTTCTGTCGCACTGGATCCTTTGAAACTACGGATCATAGGGATCTAGAAAGTACAAAGAGTAAAGTGTTCTAGGTTGGATGCCAAGAGCACAGTTTCTTTCATAAGATCTAAACTCTCAGACAAAACACCGCAAGAGGAACCCTTGCTTGTTCAGCTGCATCGATCGACTCGGACTGACGCTGCGAGCACAGCTTTTTGTCCAAGTCCACAGAGGCGTGGGGTAAGTGAACTTGGTTCCATACACACGAAAATGAGAGGGGTGATCACCATCAGACCCTTTCTTCACATTCACGTGAACACTCCTCATGAGTGGCTCGAAGAGCAGAGAGGGTTAGATACACACAAGATCAAATCAGAACAAATTGCTCTGACCAACCCCTCACTGAACTGAAAAAGGCATCAGTTTTACACGACGCACATTGACCATAGTCACCCTTCCTTCGCTCCACGGTCCGGTTCGCCTAGCACCCCGTGGCAGATCACCACAGGGCGGGCAGGGTTGGGTGCTTTCACCTGGCGTGTAACTCGAGCCGAGTTCACTCGCCAAAATGGCAAATACTTGAACAAGCTAAAAGATCAATCAAACACAAAAGCAACTGAACAGTTTAGTCCTAGAGTTACACTCTTGACCCAGACCAACCTTACCGACATCAAGAGCCCAACTCTCAGACAAAACACCGCAAGAGGAACCCTTGCTTGTTCAGCTGCATCGATCGACTCGGACTGACGCTGCGGGCACAGCTTTTTGCCCAAGTCCACAGAGGCGTGGGGTAAGTGAACTTGGTTCCATACACACGAAAATGAGAGGGGTGATCACCATCAGACCCTTTCTTCACATTCACGTGAACACTCCTCATGAGTGGCTCGAAGAGCAGAGAGGGTTAGATAGACACAAGATCAAATCAGAACAAATTGCTCTGACCAAACCCAGGCCCACCATCGTTTCTAAGTGCTGGAACCAGCAACTGAGCCTAGACAGTCGGGCCACTTAACCTCAACCGTCGACCATCCGGCCTGACGACCTTTAGCCAGATTATCTCTGGAAGGCCAGTCGGCTGGATTCGCGTCAGTTGCGACCCGATCGATAAAAAACACGACATTGTAAATCGAGAACGAGGTCCCAGAACACGGATACCAAAAAACAAAGATCTTCACGGCTTGAATAGCCTTTCACTAGCGCGGCTTCGACTACCTCCGAGTCGATAAAAATGAACAAATCAGCTCGAAAGAGTCGCGATCGCCGCGTTTCGAGGGCTAGAATTGGTGCGAGCATTTCAACCGGGATGATCTGAGTCCTCCGGTCGAGCCATTTCCGTTTTAAACCTTCTGGGACCACGGCTGTGAACTGCAAAGGAGAAAGTAAGCGTCGATCGAACAAGACAGCGATCCGGCAACCATTCAACATCACCCGGGTCGGGCGAGAAGCCGTCTGTAAAAAGAACACAATCGGCGCGTTTCTGAGCACAAAACTCGATCGTCCTTGGTGGCCCTGCCTCGATCAGCTTTCTCCATTGGGAGAGGGCCGCACGAAGGGGTTTATCCAAGTCGAAACGATTGTTCAACGGAAAACGACAGTACTGCCTCTCAGAGAAAAAGCGGAGGAAAGCCCTTCCGACCTTCCCCCACAGTTAGCTAGCTCCAACATGAGCTTGCCTTTCAACTTCCCCGAGCGTCCCGGGTCGAGCGACCCCGACTGCAGAACGTCGTCAATTTCTTCAACGAGCTCTTTCTTACGATCGGCCTTAATTTCCAAGACCCAATCGACTAGGTTGTAAGTAACTCCAAGAAGGACCGGTTTAATAGGATCTAGCTGGAGCTTCTTAGCATCAAACCGAGCACCTAGCATCCAATGCACGCTCCGAGCTGCAGCGAACGCCGACTCGATCGACTCCACCGGCTCGAACCCATATTTATCATCATAAAAATTGAAGGAAACTAAGTTAGGTTGAACAACTTCATGAGGATCTCATTGATTGCAGCAGATCTCCTATTGTAATTGTATACAGCGGAGACCAAACCAAAAGAGTGACCTACCATGACGAAAAATTCAGCCTTGCCCGATTTGGGGTTCTTCAGGCAGATGACACTGAACTTTCGATGATCCGGCCGAATGCCAATCTGGCGGTAGGCCTTGCGCTCATCCAAGACCCATCCTGCGAACGAGGCGTTTGGCATCAAGGACCTCAGTAGCCTAAGAACTGCCACATTCGTGTCAGTCGAGGGCAGCTGAAGTTTTTCAGTGATCACTGTGATCTGGTTGATAAAATTGGTGGTTGCACTATCACAGCCTCTGACCTTGTTTTTCTGAACCACTTCAAATCTCTGGGTTGGGATCCAATCATCGGACCCAATACGTGCAGTCACTTCGTCCGGAGTCACGAACGGACCTAACGTTGACCCTTCTTGGACATCATCCAAAGTAGCATTCCAGATCTTAGAGAGGTTCTCAGAAACGTCGACCGACTGAACTCTTCGAATGATCTTAGCTCTCACGGCCCAGGCCCTCTCGAGCGCATGCTCAACTGGAAGCGCTGTCTGCTCGCGGTCGAAGGCCGGCCATCGACCAGACCTGGCGATCGGGCCAACAATAGGGAAGCCTTGCAGCAATAGATCGGGCAAAAAGACTCGCAGGCATTGAGCATAATATAACGCGATGTGGCAGCATTGGCCGAGCTGGCAAGGGACCTCATCAGGGCCTCCGCATAACAACGCACGCAGAGCTGGATCCGGCACCGCCCGGAGCATGGCTTCCGTAGCAGGCAGCAGCACGCGAGCGCGCGCCTCAGATTCTGCAGCCAAGCTTGTACCACACCATGTGGGTCTTGAGCAAGAGATTGAACAACGTGACGTAGCAAACCATCGAGCTCCACTTCCACGCACAGTGGGTGAGGTATGTCGAGCGACCATTGAATAGCGGTGCCCGGCTCCGTCTCGGTGTCCAGCAAGGGTTTGCGAGCACCACGTTTCACGTGGTACCCAGCGGCTTCGGCTTTCAAAGCTGTCACACCCTGGCGATGATCCCGCCAGCGCAGTGGTTGACCAACTGGCCGTTTCCGGTCGGTGGACAGCAGCTGAAAACTATCGGCAAACTGAGGGCACTGATCATACCAAAAAGATCCAATAATACTGACCCACTCACGCTCAGGATAGACTTGAGCCAGCTTCGTCTTGAAGACCCAACGACCGAAGAAGTCGGGCCACACTTCGCCTTTCAGTCTCTCGTGAGCGTGTCCCCCACGGCATCAGCGATGTAGCTGAGCGAACGCTTCATGGGACACGAGCAGTGTAGCCTCCGTCTATAGTTTGCGAGCTGAAGAGAACGAACGTGTTGCAAGGGGTCCCACAAGGGAGGAACCGAACGGCTCCCAGGTTGACTATACCATGATAAAGTCCCAGTTCACTGCATTGACCACATCGAACGGAACCGGAACCTCGTCACAGATCGCGACGTCGACTCAAGCCAGCAGTCCGAGCTGCTTTCGTGAGGGCGGCGGTGCCCGAAAAGATCTCCAAGAACCACGGTCCATGTGAAGCGACCAGAGCAGCGTCCCGAGGGACTTCCGACCAAGACTTCCAAATAGGAGCAACATCAGGCACTTTCAGCTGATCAGCGACCGCTTCATGCGTGCCCTTGGGCTCAGGGGCCAGCAAAGGTGGAGTTTGAGCCCTTGACTCCACCTCCATCAGCTGAACAGCTCAGTGATTCCCGTGGCAAGGGTGGTCTTTACCACACTCGACACAAACATGAGCACTCTTGCACTGATCCCCAAACCGGCAGCCAAGCGAGCAATTGTACCAAGGACAGCGGCGCTTGCCGGTGTACTTGAAGCTGGTGATCTTGGCCCACTCGTGAGGTGGGACCCGAGCATCTTTCTTGGGAGCTTCCGTCTTCTTGGATCCAAGATGATCACGAGCAGCGGCCACCAGCTTCTTCTGCCATTCACGCCGAGCCTTGTTCTTCTTGGCTTTGGGCGAAGGCCTGTTTGGCGTGACTGAACGATCACGCTTTGCCCTCTTCGGTGGTGTCTCAGGAGCCTGTTGCGAAGCTTGCTTGAACTTGTCTAACTCTGCGCTCGAACGAGCATCGTTCCACAGTTGCTTGTGGTTGGTGAGCGCCTCCAAGAGAGCGCTGGAGAACGTGGTGAACGTCTTGCGATGGTCTGAGTTCAAACGGTGAATCTTCTTCCTGATCAGAGAGTCCACCGTCAACAGATCCTAGAAGAGCCAGGCCTCTGTTGTCATGGCGCCATTCCTCAAGCTCTGACAAGTACCTGAGGGGGCCAGCTGCATGCGAGAACTCGCAAATGTTCAAGTACTCGAGCGCGATGAAGAATGCGTGCAGCTTGTCCATAACCTGAGACTCTGAGGCCGCAGACACGGGCTGATCCACCGTGACCACCTTGAGCAAGTCCTCCGCGTTCTTGGAGAGGCACTCTTCTGAGCAGCTGTCTCAGTGCGTGTCCTGAACTCACCGACCTCATAGAAAGGCACCGACCCGTGAAAGTGATCCTGCAGTGTTGAGCATGTCTTCCAGGTGGCCGCCAAGGGTGTGAGCGCCAATTCCTGAGCGGCAGGAGTGGCACCGAGGTTGGCCACGTCTCCGACGAGCGTCTTCAAACAATCTTTCACTGCGCCGATCGTGTCGCCGAGCATGGCGAATGTCTCCACGCTCAGCAGACCACAGTCAGCAGCCAGCTTGCATAGGTCGGGGGACAACCGCTGTCGACCGAACACCTGGCGAAGGCCGAGCTCTGGGACCTTAGTGGGGTCATAGACCGTGCGGTCCACCATGATCGCTCTGGGAAAACATGAACATGTGCCCGAAAAACAAAGCAATGACCGACTCTCGTTTCTTCAGCCATGGCGGCTGGACCCGCCCCCCGAACCGGAGTCCCTGGGAAGTACCTGAGCCGCTGGGTCGTACGACGTCAGGACGTCAGGCCGAGCTTTGGCGCATGCCATGCAGAACACTGAAGGATCCGGCAGGGTCGAGCCGACCGACGAGCAGTCTGCGATGGCAAAGCGACTGCACGCCGTCCGTTCTGTGGACTCCAGCAATGTACAATGAACTTGTACTCACAGTAGCTGCCAGGGCTGGGCGTCTTGATAAAGAACTCAGTTGAGCTCAACTCCGCCTCGTGTGCATCGACCAAGAAGGTGTCTTCGTCCTCCTGAGCCGGATGACACTCCTGAACTAGGTCGTTGACCACCTGCTTGATCATGGTGGCCGGGACCGACGTTCGGTTCCTGGTGTATTTCAGGACCATTGGCGCCGGATTCTTCCAATTGGCTTGAAGGCCAATTTCTTCCTACACGAATGGATGGTAAACTCATTGATCATTCGAGCGCAATGAACTTTCTCTGAGCGTTCAAGAAGCTCAGTGTCGTCTACTCCTCGACGACTCAAGTATTTCAGCCACTGCAACGAACGGGCGTACGATGGTTCCTCAGTCTTGTGAACTCATCTCGAGCGTTCAACTCAGGCGCCCAAAAAATCTCAATCGAGCGGCTGGGCGAGCAAAAAGAGATCCCATCCCTTCTGCAACCACTCGGACGAGAAGAAGCCGACTCGAGGGACCACGAACCTCGCGCCGATTCATTTCCTCTCGACCTTCGTTTGCCACGCAACACCGAACAGGCCTTGGTCCTCCATGTTAAGCTCGCGCGGCTTCACATGGATGGCATCATCAAACCTGAGCGAGGCGAAGATCATACACAAAAGCCACCAAACAAAAATACGGAGAGGTACTTGATCCGTCTCTAACAACACACTCCTCGAGCACTTTCACGACTCCGATCGGAATGGGGACTGCTTCCTTCAGGGTCTTCGCTCGGGCTGTCTCGACCTCTTTCTGACGGGACGTGAATCGAGGATCCTCAAAGTCCGGCGGGTCGATATAGCCAGCCTGGAGCATACCCACTTGACCGCTGCTCTCAACGAAGGGAGCACCAATGGGCCAATCACGCTCATTCAAAAACAGGGAGTATTTGAGCGCACGATCGATGGACAAGGGGTATATAAACTCAAAGACCAAGCTCCGAACCACTTCTCCATTCTCTCGAACGTCTGAACATGCGAAGCCATCGTTCGATGAGCCCCGGCCACAAGTACGAGCTGCTTTGAGTTGGAGGCGTTCGCCTGGTGTGAGCTCCGTCCCAAGCTCTTGTTCTTGGAAGAGCCTAGAAAAAGGACCGGCTCTCTTGGCGATCTCCTCCAAACGAGCCGCCCACTTCCACTTGAGGTTCCTCTCTTTGTCCAAGAGCGGGGCGCTCGACGAACTGTCACTAGCTACGACTTTGGCCCGTTTGGGCGCTTTCTGTTGGAGCAGGTTGGCGATCGCCGATTGCTTCCTCAAAGCTGCCGACGGGTCACCCTTCGACAGTAGAGGTGTGCGATCACACAAACCAAACCCGAGTTGACACGCGGTCGACTCAAAGTATGCTCTCTCCACTGAACAGGTCAACGTCCAGAACTGCTCAAGCATGATCTCACGACCCTGAAAAACATTCAGAACATCGGCCTGTATTTCCTCAGCGAAAGTGAGCGCCTTCGCTGCAAACTCTGCTCCCGAACGAGCCTCCATCGCCGAGACGAAGGCGAGACTCGACAGTGGCGTCTTCCAGAGCGCCTCATTGAACGGAGCATCGAAGACGGGCAATGCTAGAATGCGGTTGATCCACCTATCAGTCCTGGCCCCCATTTGAGCAATGACTCGATCGTGCAAAGGTTCGTCGACCGAGCGATCACAAGCATGATCATGCACAAGAATGCCAATCACTGAACAGTGTATCTTAGTAAATTGATCAACCAAGCTCTACACATCTTAAATACAATCCTGCCACACGACATGGAGTGAACATCATGCCAACATGATCAGAAACCCCCTACTCATGAACATGATGAGCAGGTGTCTGATCAACCCTTGGCTAGAGCACTCCCGAGGCCCCACGACCGACCAGGCTGGGTATCTTGCCTCACAACGAGCGCACTCGAACGGCACAGCCACCCGGCCGATCGGCGTGATCGAGTGCTTTTGCACAACCACTTGACTCGGCCTCTAGAGTTGTGGCCAGGATCCTTGAAAGAAAAAGAGATACTATGAACAAAGAAGTGAGCACTGTAGACCCTTGCAACTGGCGCAGCGCCCTGCTTTTTCATACCCTGAGCTCCAATGTCGTGAAGCTGGACAGCCTTAGGACCTCAGACATCTGCGACATCTGTGCCCGGCTGAGGCGGCGCAAAAGAACGAGGGCCCTGCGGAGGGTCTGCATTGACCTCCTCAATGGTCACACTCGTTCGAGGCTGCGCCCATGGACTGGAACTCCAATGCCACGAGCGGCATCCACAAATGCTTGGGGGGTCATGGCCGACGCATCCAGCTTCTCAGCCCCCCTCTGCTCGAGCGAGCGGCGCGCTGGCGCTAATGACCCACCTGCCAAAGAACTTGGCATTGGCGCTTGTCCCGGCTCCGTCATCGATGGTCTTGAATCGCTGACCGGTCGAACGGCCGCTGCGTCCATCTGAGCTGGGCCCAACAATGACCTAGGCAGGGCTGGAGCCGATTCCGGTGGAGCCACCGTGGCAACGACCTCATCCAGTGGGTCATGGCTCTGCAAAGCGAGAGCTTCATGCTTGACAATGACCCTGTCCTTGCGGTAGGGCGGGCTCTCCCTGGCCAGATGGGCGTTGATCGGGTTGGACTCCACGGCGATCGCCGAAATGCGGGGCCCCGTATCCCGCTCTGTTGGGGCATCAACGGCCGCCGTCCAATGAGCATGGACCGCCGCAAGCTGTGTCAGCTGGAGGATCTGATCAGGACATTCCATCCTTGCGCCGTGATCACGGCAACACTTGGCGTTCTTGATGAGAAGAGGTCCTGAGATGCGACTTGCCACCAGCCACGAAGGTGGAACTGATTCCACATTGGCAGCAAGGTCCAGACGATCGCTGGCGCTGAGAAATCGCATTTCCAGACGATCTGCGTCGGCGCCGAACGCGTCTGGGCTGGACGACGCCACGAAGCGACATTCCACGTGGCACAGTGGATAATCCAGTGCCACAACGACCCCTCCGTCTGAACAACAATAATCAACAATAGAGCCTGCCACCGACCTCGAAAGAGATAGCCACCACTCTCCAGCCTTGGAAGCAAGTGACGATGAACGACGGGATGAACACCGTCTCCTGCAAGATCGAGTGGATCGCGTCCGCAACGTGGCACAGTTGAACACTGCAGTCACGATCGCTTCGATACCCCCGGAGTTCGAGGTGGATCAAAAGGCGGCCTTCCACTTTGACCTTCAAGTCGATCCATGAAGGACGAGGATTCCGTCGTCTGAGGCCACCTGAACGGTTGGAAAGCAGAGTGCGACATGACCTCCCCCGTGAGCGCATCCCACTTGGCACAAGGAGCACTGCTGTAGGAAGTCATAGTGGCGCAGAACTTAACTTGACCGAGTCCAACGTCTTCACCATGAACAGGTTCAGATGGTATCCAGTTGATGGAGCCCTCACCAATGACCGATCGGTCCTCACATTGATGTACGACAAGGCATTGGTCAACACCTCGTCCAAGAGCCACCCCTGAAAGGGTGACTGGACTCGACGATCACGACCATCCAGAATCAGAATCGAGCGCTCGTCTGTCCCAGCCCCGATCTGGGAGATGCACTCTGGTGGAGCCTGATTCAAAGGATTGTGAGCCGGATTTGCCTGACCCATAGCACCCCAGCGAATGCCTCGTCGACCACGTCGCTGAGCTTGCTCCTGTTGTCTGCGGAGCCGTCTAGCCACGGGGGGCTCATGGGTGTGATCAAGGAAACCCTGAGCGGCTTGGTTCACTGGAGCCGCCTGGCTCGAAGGCATTGACTTCAGACTTCGGAGGCGGCGGTGGAGGAGTTTTTTTGCGCTCGCTGCTGGGCCTCCTTGACCCTGGTCGGTTGACCCTTGCTGATCTCCTGACTCTGAGGGCTGAGCAGCCTCTGTCGTTTGGTGTTCACGAACTGTTGGCAGAGGTAGATCGGCAGGGGGTAGATCAGAACTCTCTTCGAGCTGAACCCAGGAGGTTGAGGAACCTGTATCGTCCCACCTCGAGGCGGCGTTCGCCATTTGCCTCTGGTAGGCCGCTGGCCAGGCCCTAGAACTAGGATTGCTTTCACCTTGGCGTGTAACTCGAGCCGAGCTCACTCGCCAAAATGGCAAATACTTGAACAAGTTAAAAGATCAATCAAACACAAAAGCAACTGAACAGTTTAGTCCTAGAGTTACACTCTTGACCCAGACCAACCTTACCGACATCAAGAGCCCTGAGCTACAGCTCTTGCATCTCTTTTCAGTAACTTTCCGGGCGAATATAAGCGATCAACACAAACCCTACATATAGACAAAGATAACAGACCGATCCTTCGAGAATAGAACATGCAAGTTGCGAGGAATTATATATATATATATGTATGTCAATGTACTAGTAACGGTTTGCTCTCCTATTTGTCTCATCACATCAACTGTCAATTTCGCATCTTGGCTCCAAACACATTAGGTTTGTCTTGTAGAGCTAGCTCTTTGAATAAGTTGTTTCTCTTGATTACAGTAACTATGACCGATTCACCTACAGCAAAGCTGCTCAGAATAGGCACCAATTAATGCAGCGAGCAAAAATCCAGCCCGATAGCAAGAGAAAATATATTAACATCTACCAGGCCCTCTCGCCAACCCACACCAAAATCATGTAACACATAAATTTCAAGTGTTCTTTCAGCAATACTGCATGAAGCACCACTGTTCCCCTCGATGTAGCCATGTTGTTGTTGCACTGAGCAGCATTTCACGCTTGCAGGAGGGCACGCTGCACAAACCTCACAAACAGCCAAGGGCCAAAAACCAATGAGTTGAAAAAATTATACAGCAGAATGCTTATATATTTTTATATTTGTTGCGCAGTTACAGTATATTGAAAAATGTTGAGCAAATTTTACTTAGAAAATGTTTTATATAGATCAAACATAATTTGTCAAGGTCGCTCGCCCAGGTTCTTCAATGCCAACTCCGAAGAAACCATCCGGACATTGTTCCACGCATTCACCATTTGGATCTAGATAAGTGAACTTGTTGCATTCCTTAAGGATTAAATCGAACAACCAAAGGGTCAAAGGTGATTCAAAAACAATAACACAGTACGAACCTGGTAAACATCCAAGAATCCGTGCAGCCACTGCCCAAGCATCGATTACAACTTTCGGAGCACGGCTTGCAAGCTCCACCAACCTTGCGGCGCTCGAAAACAGTGTCCAATGATCCTTTCAAGATCTCAACCCATCAACAGCTGGTAGCAGCGCCCTCGCACCTTCACCCCCCAGTAGTGGTGCATGTACCTGCCTTCCTCCATGTATTGGCCTCGCGAATTCAAGCAAGGCGCGTGCTCAGCAAACATAATCACATTATACAATCCAAACAATTAAGGCAACATTGGAAATAATTTGGTTTGGAGGCATCAAATTCTCGCCTTCTTGACAAGAGGAATCACAAGTGCCACGGGCAGTCAGAAATGTCCTCAGGCACAAAAAACCCATTGCAAAAGAAACACGCAAGCTCATATGCAAAACATCAGACACCTGAAAAGTTACAAAAAACACGGAATCCTCCTCTAGTTTGGGCGGTGGGGTTGTGGAAACAATTTTTTGTGACTTGAACATTTCCTGCGCAAAACTCATTTGTCCTGTTTTGTATTTTGTTCATATGGTTCCCGACTATCTGAAAACATACAGTAAAACAAAAAACAATACGTCAAACATTGCGCTGCGCGGCTTTGCCTAAGACGGTCACAAGGGCCTGAGTATCCGTCCCCTTTCTGCTTTGTGGGCGACGACGGCAAGTTGAGCAAAGCAGTAAAAAGGTGGGTTTGGGGGGGCCATACGCGTTTGGAAATGCATTCCCGAAAGCACCTGCGAAGGGTTCTCCGTACAAAACGGCTGCCAACCTCAACTGCCCAACTATCATCATAGACATCACAGTCAGCATCATTATCGTCACCATCATCACCGTCATGATCACGCGCCATCATTATCATCATGTCTAGGGCGCAGAGACGCAAGTGATTGATATGATTGTCAACCGTCAGCATCATCATCATCATCATCACCATCATCATCGTCATCATGAGGTCACAAATGAAGGTAATGCGTCTGCTGTAACACACTGAGACAGGTGCTTGGATACAGCTGTGGAGCTACAGGCGTTGAGGTACACAGGCATGGCAACATTTACTATTAAGACGGCCGACCAACGCTCACGAAACGCCACCCTCTGCCGAGATCGCGCGTGGGGTGCGCGATATTGCGGTAATATATGAGTCGTCTTTTTCCTTGGTGAACCCTTTGATCGCGCGCGTTGGACGCTCAATCGCGCAACTCAACGCGAATTTGATTGAGTTGTCCTTGGTGAGACCTTTGCGGAGATCGTGCGCCCTGTGAACCTTTTGGGGAGATTGCGCGGTCCAGCAGAATCAAACGTGAGGCGAGGCGCAAATTTTGTTTGAGCGCGGTTGTCCTTGGCGAACCCTTTACGGAGATCATGCGCATCGAGCGCTCAAACGCGTCCAACGTTAACTTCTAACCTGCGACGAAACGCAAATTTTTGTCTGAGCGCGCGTTGAGTCGTAAAAGTGAAGAGACACGCGAATTTGAGCTGCCCTTGACGAGCCCGAGCGCTCAAACGTAATAAGACGAATGCGAATTTGAGTTGCCCTTGCAGAAATCGCGCATGTCGAGCACGCAAATATGAGGCGGCGCGCGAATTTGAGTTGTCCTTGGTGAACAAGCGCGCGTCGAGCGTTCAAAGGTGAGGCGAAATGCGATTTTTTGGTTTGTCCAAGAGTGTGAGGCGACTGTCTTCGATGTCACGTTGAAAGTTTTGCCGAAACAAACGAAAGTGGACGTCGCCAAAGTGCGTAAAACTGTCATCGAAAACGAAGGTTGCCAAACTGTTTAACTGTCGTCGAAAACTAAGGTGGACGTGGCCAAAGTGTCTAACTGTCGTCTCGTCGAAAGCGAAGGTGGACATTGCGAAACTGTCACTGAAACGACAATTTTTGGCACACATGTAGTACAGGCAGCAGCTTCTGGGAGCTGTCACCTCACTTACAACTTTGTAGTACAAATGACGCGCGGACAGCACATTGCGAACACGCTGGGATTTAGGGGGATGTCTCAGTTGCCCACGCAGTCAAGTCCCACCCGTTTGTAACACGTTCCTCCCCGGAAGACACGACGCAACAGTTCTCTTCCCTGAACGATGTGACCTGAGCGCCGGGCTCTTGATGTGTAAAGTGGCTGTTTGCCGTCGTCTTACGTTTCACGTTTGTTTGTCATTGTTTTTTCTACTTTGCGACGCGCGGCTTCGAACGCAATGCGCGCGTCGAGTCCGCGTCGAAAAGGGTGAGTCAAGTTGAGGGGCGCTTCCTTCTCTAAATTTTACCCCTGCATTGCCCACAAAAGGGTGAGTCAAGTTGACATGGCAACATCCTTCTCTAAATTTTACCCTCGGGTGGCGCACCGCAGGGTGAGTCAACTTGGAATGGCCACTTCCTCCTGTAAATTTTACCCTCCACTGCCTCACCAAAGGGCGAGTCAACTTGGACTGACCACTTCCTTCTCGAAACTTTCCCCCTGCCCTGCCCACAAAAGCGTGAGGCAAGTTGGAACAACATCCTTCTCTAAATTTTACCCCTGCCTTGCCCACAAAAGGGTGAGTCAAGTTGGAATGGCAACATCCTTCTCTGAATTTTGTCCCCTGCATGGCCCACCAAAGGGTGACTCAACTTGGAAGGGCAAAACCCTTCTCTAAATTTTACCCCTGCGTGGCCCACAAAAGGGTGAGTCAACTTGGAATGACCACTTCCTTGTCTAAATTTACCCCTGCATTTCCCACACAAAGGGCTGGGTCAAGTTGAAATAGCAACATCTTTCTCTAAATTATACCTTTGCGTTGCCCACAAAAGGGTGAGTGAAGTTGGAATGACCGCTCCTTTCTCTAAATTTTACCCCTGCATTGCCACTTTTTAGGGGTAAGTGAAGTTGAAATGGCAACATCCTTCTCTAAATTTAAGCCCTGCGTGGCCCACCAAAGGGTGAGTCAACTTGGGCAACATCCTTCTCGAAATTTTACCCCTGCATGGCCCACAAAAGGGTGAGTGAAGTTGGAAGGGCCACTTCCTTGTCTAAATTTTTCCCCTGCGTTGCCCACAAAAGAGTAAGTCAAGTTGGAGTGGCTGGCCACTTCCTTCTCTAAATTTTACCCCTGCATTGCCCACATAAACGGGTGAGTCCAGTTGGGTGAGCCAACTTGGAATGGCGACATCCTTCTCTAAAATTTACCCTTGCGTTGCCCACAAAAGGGTGAGTCAAGTTGGAATGACCACTTCTTTATCTAAATTTTACCCCTGCGTTGCCTACAGAAAGGGGTCAGTCAGGTTGGAATGGCAACGTCCTTCTCTAAATTTTCCCCCTGCATTGCCCACAAAAGGGTGAGTCAAACTGGAATGACCACTTGCTTCACTTGCTTCTCTAGATTTAGCCCCTGCATTGCCCACACAAAGGGGTGAGTCAAGTTGAAGTGGCAACATCCTTCTCTAAATTTTATCCTCGGGTG
>CAXAMN010022206.1:864084-885294 GCA_963970005.1 Durusdinium trenchii | reverse complement strand
GTGACCGGTGACCGGGCCGGTGACCAGACCGGTGACCGGGCCGGTGACCGGAGACCGGACCGGTGACCGGACCGGTGACCGGAGACCGGGCCGGAGACCGGACCGGTGACCGGTGACCGGGCCGGACCGGACCGGTGACCGGAAAACAAAAAAAGTATATTACGCTCGCAACGCACTTGCACGCGCAAAAACTCACCTCACTTGCGCAAGCGATGTCGTCAGCGCGCCCCCACGCTCCTACTTGACTACGAAGAGGCCATGTCCAAAACGTGACTTGCGCGCACAAAAGCTAACTTAGTAGCGCACGCAGAAACTAACGCTGCGACTCACTTGCGCGCACAGGCATGTTGCTACATTGGAATGACACCTTCCTCTTCAAAATTTTACCCGCGGGTGGCTCACAAAAGCTCTGCTATGTTGGAATGGAACCTTCCTCTTCTAAATTCTACCCTCGCGTGGCTCACACCAAAGGTCTGCTCTCTTGGAATGGCCCTGCCTGATCTAAATCTTACCCTAAGGCGGCTCACAAAAGGCCTGCTACCTTGTTTTGAGAGCAAGTACGCCATCCATAACGGTTGTTCAAGTTTCAAGGACCGCCCACTACGTTCCCACTTCTAGCTTAGCACTTTGGAGGTTGGCTCATGCGACAAAATGTGAAAAGAATGGCTGAAATCGCTAGTCTTCCCTGCGCTTGCCTCCGTTTGTCCGTTTTCGCTTTTAGCAAAACAAAGGACGCTACTTCCAACCAATGGCTTCAAGGGCGATTGCGCGGGCCAGCCATTGACGCACTCTATCCCAAAATCTACCATTGGCGTCTCCTGTCAGATTGATGACAGCTTCTGTGAAATCCATGAGGAGAGTCCCCCTGCAAATACCTTCGCTCCGCTGCTAGTTCCCCTTCCCCAACCACCACGGCTCCTGTGACAACCCCATCAAATTGATGACAACTCCTCGATGATAATTTGTTATGTTTTGTTAACTGACCCTGCAGGGATCTTGAAATATCGCAACTACACGTAATTTAAAAAATTGCTAAAGAACGAGAAAAGTCTACGACGGCGCCGGTACGTGGAATGCCCTCAGAGAAACATGCTGTGGAGGTGTGAAACTCCGCACTGCAGAATTGTGTCAAGGCCCGGTGTCTTGCACTCGGTGCAATTTTGAAGACCCAGGCATTCGCTACAGGTGCCGGGGCATTCAATGCAAAATCTGCCTCGAGCACAGACTTTGAGGCAGATCTTTCTGCACGTGACAAACTCCTAGTTCTGTCCAATCATACAACACACTTGCTAGCACAAGCAAAACTGATTTGGGACCATGCAAGCATGTTGATCAAACGGTCACAAAAGGTGCAGTGTCCTTCTCGATCATCGGAACCATCTGGATAATGTGTGGGCGGACAAGCCGGCATGCATTCCTTCAGGGTGCAGTCTAAGGAATGCAACTCACTGGAAGAGATATTCACTGAATTCGAGTTTCTGGCTCGCAAATGCAGAGAAAGGGTGGTACCGAAACCAGCTTAAACAAACAGATTGCTCTGGGTTGCCCAAATTTCTGCACAATAAGCGCTCCTTTCTGTGGGTGAGGTAAGCGGCGTTCTTGCCTGATTGAAAGGCATGAGCTTTCCCAAATAGGCAAGGAATAGACTAGTGCAAAGCATGCAAGCCACTAAGCCGCTAAGCAGCAAGACCAAGCAAAAAGCCGAGCAAAACAAAAAGCGAAAAGCCAAGTAATGGCAAAGTCATGGAAAGTCTGTGGGGGCAAAGTATTGACATCGCCAACACTGGACATGAACAGAGACTTACAGACTTGCGGAAGCACGTTGCATTTGGTGCAGTAGAACCGCGTCTCGCAGGTAAGACAATCTCCCAAACACTTCTCACAGGCGCGGCCATCAAGCGAGCCATCAGCTGGACTCCTTCAAAGAGATCAAAAGGGATGCAACAATTGTTAGAGCCTGTGGGTGTTAGAAGATCACCGCACTCCAAGTTCACCTTTCAACTGGCATGATGACCATGCACCTTTCGTTTGATGGCTCAAGAAAGAACCGTTTGAGCGGAATCGGGTTTCGCTGGGTTTCGCTCGATCTGAACATCAGGTTATGAGCCCAAGCCTTGTAGCTTGAAGACCACCCCTTTTTAGGGTCCCTCCCACCACTGTTGTGAAGTCGCTGACAGATCCGACATCAATGGATATGTCAAAACCAGCCAGTCCCCGAACGGCAACGCTGACCCTTCAACTGCTGGATGAGGTAGAGCAGGCAATTCTAAGCTTCGGACTGTCCCTGGGATGGTAGGTTGTGTTGCAGGCGGTTCACCCAAGCTTCTCGTTCCATTCAACCCTGGAGGGACTAAAGGCTCTTTGCAAAACCTCCAGAGATTGGCGCGCCGTCTCAGACCACCCATCTTGCCCTGCGCTAGGTCTCTGACCGTTCCCACCCTGGAGCCAAATTTCGACCACCTTGACCTCGATCCTGAGTCGTCGAAGTCGATGAATCCGCTTGAGCCCGCGCAAGAACCTGCCGCCAGCCGCCGCGCAGCCGAACTTGGTGGCAAAGAGGATGCTCGCGTTGTTATGGCCTCTTGTTCCAAGAGCGCATCCAATCTCTCATCTGCCGCCCCAACTCTAAGGTTGCCTGGTCTGTCCTGTGGGTCCCTCAAGAGCCTTGCAGCAGCTAGACGCTTGTCCGAGCAATGGTTGGCGGCGACGCCCTGGAAAGGTTGAGACTTCGACCTGCTAAAGCGAAGGTGGATCCTGTTCATCTGAGAGTGGAACAACGAGGAGTAGCTATGTTGCTTGGTGCGTTGAGGAGGGACATCATTTCAGGAAGTCCCTCGACGGTCAGCATATTGTTCAGACTGTATGTGGTGTTTCAGCCGGGCGGAAGTGCAGAGAGAACCACCTTGTTGAAGAGTTTGACAGAGGTCAAGGTGAGCAACAATGTCCCGGATCTGTTGGTGACCATGCGTCAATGGCGTCGCTGGCTTCAACGAGCTGAGGAGTTGAATCTGACGCTCCCTGACCCAATCATCATGATGCAAGTGCTGGGCAAATTGATGGACTCAATGTCGAAGCTGGGAGGCAGTCAAATGGCCTACAGAATTTCGACGGTGCGCCAAGAGTTGATGGTCGATCAGAGGCCGGAGCTCAGGGCGACCAAAGATCCCAGCGAATACCTTCAGGCAGAGCTGGAGGGTTTGTCGCTTATGTTGTCAGTGCCTGGGGTTCCACGGCCGCAGCTCATGGGGGTCAGGCCGCTGGGACTCAGGCATTGGCGGTGAAGGCTTTGCAGGCTTCACCGACGGTGGAGGACAAGCCGAAGACGGTGTGCAAGTTTTGGGGCACCACCCAAGGGTGTCGAAGAGGAGAACAATGTACCTATGGACACAGTTGGGGACAACATCGAAAAGCAGAATCGTTGTTTTGTGTGCTCAGGTGAAAGCCACTTTGCAAAGGACTGCCCAACCAAGAAGCCCAAGGATTCAAAGCGAGTTGCAAAGATTGAGGGCTCGCAAGGGGTCAAGGAGGCAGGGTCAAGGGAGTCCGATGGGGTGGAAGCTCAAAAGAAGGAAGAAGAAGTCACTACGACTACTTCCAAGCCGAGTCAGGGTCCTTGAAGAGCTCATCGGCGTCCGGGAGTCGGGAAGTGGTGAAGGAAGGGAGTTCTGGAGGCGATACACCATCCGGAAGTGTTGATGCCACCGGCGCTCATCACTGAGGCGACAAGCTTGTTGAAGTCGCTTCGATCACTCAAGGCCTGTAGGGTCAAACAAGTTCTTCATCCACCACTCGGCCAAGGATCCAGGTGGCTTTGTTGGACGGAGGTGCAACACACCCGCTGAGGACAGCGGCTCCAAATGAGAGAGATCATTTACGGCCCATCCAGGTTGAGTTAGCTCATGGCTCAACCACCCTGTTTCGAAAGGAGAATTGCAGCACACTACTTTCACTGGATGAGGTGGAACCAATCATTCCATTAAACTTGTTGGTGCAGCATGGCTTTCAGGTCCAGTGGGCAAAAGATGGATGCGTCATCAAGCATCCAAGACAGGGCCCAATTTCATGTTGGTTGCGGGGAGGTTGCCCCGTGATGGATCGGAACCCATGCATCGGGGGAAGAGCTACCGTGGAACCGAAGACAGAGACGATCTCATCAGACAGCAAAGGGCATAGTTGCGCACTTGTTTTTGGGCGCCAACCTGACTCGCTGGAAGAAAACCCTTCCTTCCGGATATGTGTGGCTTTTCCTGGATACACAGCTTGGCTCTCGCTTTGATCTGCACCACCAATATGGGGATATCTTTGTTCATTGGCCAAGCAGGGTCAAATTCGAGTCACATTAGGTGGCCCACCTTGTCGAACGACCTCCAGGCTCCGCAACAAAGGACCTCCGGGTCCACGAAGAGTTTGAGGACGGGGCAGGAGAGATGGGGTGTTCCACAGCTGTCAGAGCAGGAGGTCCAATTGACTGACCATGATTCGGCGTTGGTTCTCAAGCAGGTTGGCCTCTGGAAGATGTCACAGCAGAGTCCCAAGCTTCAAAACTGGGTTTTTGTTGGAAAGCCCACAAGACCCATCCACGTACCTGGACACTCCAGAAAGCCGAGAGTCTCCTTCGTTCTTTGAATGGCCTCAACTACAGCAGCTCTTGGAGGAAGATGAAACTATGAAGATGGTCTGCTTCGATCAAGGAGCTACAGGTCACTGCAGAAGGAAACCTACAGGACTATTGACCAACTTGCCAATGATGGAGCAGCTGGAGTTTTGTAAGGGAGGTGGCGCGACTGATCCCATTTGTGGTGATTTGAGTCAGCGTATGGCTACATCGAGGAGCTGGTCAGAATGGTCATCGGGCCTAGTCAGGGCCATTCAGTATTCGTTGAAGGAAATGCTCAAGGAGGAGAATGATGCAGTTCAGGTCGCGAAGCTAGATCTGGATGAATGGCGGCGACATGTGAGGACGCAGCACGTCCCATTCAGGCGCGACTGCCGTGCTGGCATCGAAGCGATGGGAACACAACATCCCCATCGAAGATCCAAGACGGCGTCAGCAGCCTTCACCTTGGCGATTGACATCATTGGTCCGTTCACCTCTGGAAAAAGACCTTGCAACTGGAAGAATGGCCCGATATGCACTGTTGGGAACCGTGCCCATTCCAGTTCCAGATCAACTCCCACGTGCACTCGAGGTGGAGACCCTGGATGAAGAGCATATGGAAGGAGTTGAGCCAGTCAGGAGAGGTCCTGGGGGGGGCATGGCAGAGGATGAGGAGCCCGTGGATCCAGTAGATCTTGAAGCCATCCAGGAGCTGATGAGGCCTCACGGACTCCTCCAGAACCTCACAATGATCGAAATCCTGGAAGATCGAAGTGTGACTTCGCTACTGGCGGGACTATCACGACTACATGCTTGATTTCGCTGCCTCGCAGTCAATTTGGTGAGGCTCCACAGCGATCGTGAGAAAGGCTTGCTTTCAAGAAGGGTGGCAACTTGGTGTGGACACAGACATATATATGACCCACACCTTTACACAAGGTGATGACCCCCAGAGCAACGGCGGAGCTGAAGCTGGAGTACAACAAATCAAACGCCGCCTCAGACTCCTACTTCATCAATCCAAGGTGGAGCCGGAGCTATGGCCTGGAGCGAATAGACATGCAGCTGAGGAGCAATGCCGTCAACAGCTTCGACACCTTGGCATTGCAGTTCAACCTATGCACAGATTTGGTGCCATGGTTCGATCGAAACGATAGCACAAGGCTGGGCAGGTGGCAAATCCTTTTGCGTCGATGCAGCTGGTAGGCCCTAGCCCACTGATGACCAATGGCGACTCTCCTACACAGTGTCTTGGCTTGGAAGGCACGTGGCTCGCTGTCCTTTGCGGGCCCAAAAGTATGGAGCACAGGTTCTGGGTTTTTTTGCAGGGCACTTCGAATCATGGCCTCCTGTACACCCACAATTTTGAAGGAGATCATGGGCAGAGTGAAGAAAAGGGCATCCACCTGTACTCCGACGCCTCGTTTGGTCCGCCTGGTTCTCGAGGGCATCAGGGGTTGATGGCTGTGTACTCTTTTGCTCTGATCCAGTGGGAAAGTAAGCAGCAGCCATTTGGAACCTTGTCAAGTTCTGAAGCGGAGCTCATGGGGTACACCGATGCTCTCACGATGGGCGAGTCCTGCGCAACCATTGTGGCTATCTTAGAAAGTGGAGATGCCAATGAGGCAATCGACTGTGTGCTTCATGGTGACTCTCAATCTGTTGGCAGGCTAGGCATGAGCCCGGAGCTTCTCTTGCTGACAAAGCCAATTGTGAGCCCTTCCTCATGGTCGCGATTTCGTGAGTTCACTGGTTTGTGCACTGAAGCCGCCTCTATCAACGCCATGGAGGACGGGTCCCGAGTGAAGAAGCTCATTAGACTTGTGAGCAGGCTGGTAGGTGTAGCTTGTTGGCAACCAGTTCAAGAACATGCAAGGGTTGCCAAGTGCGTGACCATAGCCGCGGTAGCTTCTAGCATAGCTTGTTTGATGTCAAAAGAGGGTGTTCCGGCACCCGCTTGGACCAAGGCATCCAGAGAGAGCGGTGTCGAAAGAAGAGAAAATCAAGATGGGACAAGGGAAGATGGACGTGACACTAGCCCCGCGGGCTCCCTCGGCCGCGAGCGCACACGCAAGCCATGGATGCAGCAGCCACCCAAGATGAGCGCCCTGAGAGCTCCTGTGATGCATGTTGGTTTGGGAACTGACCTGCCACGGGAGCTGATGAGATTCCAGACACCACCAGCCGGAAACGACAGGTGGGAGTGCCTTGGTGTGGGCTTGGGTGGAGGCGAATGGTGGGTCAGTCTTGAAGAAATCGAGAGTTCGAGCTTTCCATCCGCTTCGCAGGGGCACGCCAATGTCTATTAGCAGGTTGTCTGCGACTCGGGTCACTGTGGCCTTTTCTCGCAGAAACCCCCGAGAGGTGTGGAAGAGAACGGTGGTCACTGACGACTGGGTCGAAAACAGGAATTGTGATCTCAACGGCATCTACGAATGGTGTGGGTATTCCTTCTTCTATGTGAAGTTTGGAGCTTCGCAAGATGGAGGTTCAGGAACTCAAGATCGGCATGATTTCTCGCCGGGGCCCGTACCTCCGCCTCGATCGGTCTCATCGGCTAGAGGCTATGGAAGTTCTAACCCTTGAACTTCAAGGGCAGTGCAACGAGGCCGAAGGGCCTTGCAACAGGATGGGCAGTTTGAAGTCGAAGATGGCATCACCTACGATGGAGTGGAAGTCAGTGCACGAGGCAGTGAGTCCATCGAGGGTGGCAGGATGACTGGCTATGACCTTCGGCTGTATGGATGCGGACGCAGGGGGGAGATCGATCTTGACCCTGGCCGAGAAGCGAGGGGCCAAGCACAAGCATCGGAGGATCAATTGCCTCCTGCTGCGGACCAGCTGCCGATTTGGCTGGGCATTGAAACTGATGTGGGACCGCCGCCAGGTCTTGAGCGAGATCCAGATGATTCTGAATCAGATGGCAGCTTTTGTGTGGTGGGTAGTGGATGAAAAAACCTGCTACCGCACCAAGGTGATAGCGATGCTATCAGGGGGAGTGTGGGTGTTAGAAGATCACCGCACTCCAAGTTCACCTTTCAACTGGCATGATGACCATGCACCTTTCGTTCGATGGCTCAAGAAAGAACCGTTTGAGCGGAATCGGGTTTCGCTGGGTTTCGCTCGATCTGAACATCAGAGCCAAAGAGGAAAAGACAGTGCTCGTCAACTGTTCTCTTCTCAACCCTGGTCTGTCATTTCTTAAGAACTGGTTGCTGACTGACTTTTAGATAGCGTGTATGTATGTACTGTCTATATTTATATAGTAATATATATATATTATAAACTTCAACTCCTTTGTGAGAATGTGATGCTTGCCAGCACAGTCAGTCCTTGAATAGAAGCCTTCAGGACATTGAGCTTCACAAGAAAAGTCTGCTGTCAAGAAAGTACCATTTGTGCACTTTGTGCAAAATGCTTGTGATTGGCAGGCGCTGCCTGAGCCATTCAGACGTGCGCGCATGATTGGCATTCTTGTCAAGCTAACTACAGCGGAAGTGACAAAATTGGTACCGGCAAAACATAAAAAGAAGGTGGTAAGATCTAAGCACTTGATTCAACACCAAGCTTAAGATGGATACAAAATAATATCTTGACAGCGCTTCCAAACGCAGGCCAGATACAATTTGCTGAACAAGGCTGACATGTGCGACCAGTCTCTGCAGTACCAACTCCAAAAAAACCGACTGGGCAGTTTTCTTGGCACGACATGTCCTGGGCACCAAGGTCAGTGACTCACGACTCGAAGCGGGTGTTGAAAACGGTCTGCCACAGCACAAGAATACACATTCTTTGCCTTGTGTCAGGCCGTTGCAAATTTGCGTTCGTTTTCAACTGAGACTGTACACGTTGAGTTTCGCTGACGTTTCCAGCTTCATCACCCTTGCTGCCCAAACACCAAAGTCAGGTACGTGTTTCTTCTGCACGTGGTGCACCTTGCACTCAATTTTATTGCGTGACTCATTCAAAGCAATGGTACAAAGAATGTGAAGCAATCAATGTACGTCATACATTTTGGGCATCATACATCTCAGGCATGTCTTTCCTTCTTCCTCTTGTGATTTGACATTTCACTGTTCACGGCCCTCCTCAAAGGTGAGCTGCAGCTGAGGCAGTTGTGGGGACAATCCTCGCAAATGCCGCCGATGAAGTTCCCAGGCCAGGAAGGTGTTTCTTCGCCACGCCTGCTTGTCGGGCAGAACTGTGTGAGGCACTTTGAAAGGCTTTGGCATCAAGAATGTACACCTGATGAAACCTTTTTCTTGAAAAAATTACAGATTCCTTGGCTCACCTAGGATATGTGCCAACTGGACAAAGGGCTTTCGGATGGCAAGCTCCTCCATATAAGTAGTAATCATTTTGACCTCAGTATTCCACGGGACTGAAACCCACAGATCAGAATGTAGTTCTGGAAACTGCTTGAAAAACAAACGGGTCGCTTAGCGCAAACATGCTGCTGGCTGAAAACCTTCTGAGCTCAAGGCGCGATTTAGCAATGACTGTCAACATTGGATCAGGATCCTTGCCCTAAATTCCAAGCACCGTCCAGCAGTCAAACTGAACTGTTCTGTAATCTATATCTTTGTATATATAGCTTACTAAGTGTTGTTCTTTAAAGGTGTGACATCTTGCGCTGCAACATCTGTGCGATTAAGATTCCACAATGGCGTTCGGTGAAAAGCACTCGTAGTCATTCACCCTGCCAGGCCAAACTATGTGTTGACGTCTGAATACTTCAGCGCATTGCAACTACCAGATTCTGTTCCCTTCGGTGAAGCATCAGCATGTATCATATTTTATTCCATCTGCCACAAAAAGTATCACTAGCATCACGGTCCACCAGCGCCCCGCCACGACCTTGCTGTCCCTAATCCCCCTGCTGTGGCAAGATTGGTGGCCTACCTCAACAACTCCAGCTGCTTCAGATTTTGTCAGAATCAATCAAGACTGCGTGAAATTTCAATGTTTTGCTCCTACCGCCCTCAATCTCACATGGAGCTTCTGAAGCCCACGTGCCAATGGACGTCCATTGACGAGACTGTCCAACTGGATTGGGTTTGTGATGGTCGGATCCCAATCCCTTGGTCGGAAGACATCAAGAAGGCCCTGAACGAGTCGCGCGACATGACCAAGATATGGGGCAACCACGGTATTTCCGTTTCGTGGAGATGGGGAAGCAGCAGTGGTGCAACCGGCTCTACTGGGCCGCAACCTTTGCGGAGGAGATTGCCAAGTTGAAGATCGTGGGGGCGCAGCACTTGACGTTGGCGGCCCCACTACTGAATTGCAAAGCGGGGACTGTGGTCATGGTCACGGCAGCGGCAAAACTTTTTGCAAGGTTTCGTGCACAGAGGGCGCCAACCCTCTCCATCAAGACTGACCGCGCAGAGGAATTTGCGGACAAGCGATTTCAAGAATGGACAGCGCCGGGGACGAGGCCACCGCCAATTGAAGAGCAGAATTCGAAATAGTGGCGCTCAATAATGCCACTCGAGCGCTCCTACAATCAGCCCAGTCGCCTTCGAGCAGCAGGTTTGCGATCTGCACTGGGCAGCGGCGAGCGGCTGGCGTCAGCATCATGTCAAAGGAGCGGAACTGCCAGAAGATGGTCTCACAAAACAATTGGTGGGAACTGCGTTTGAGACCATGAAACAGATGGGCATGTTCACTGGAAACCAAAGGTTCGCGCACTGGACGCTGCAGCAGCCTCGATCGAAGTGGCGGACGATTGGGCGACCCTGCACAGGGCGATGGTGGTGTTGGTGAAGGGCAGAGTCACAAGTGTTAGATGCTGTGGCAGAGCTGCTACTGATGGCAGGCGCAACGTGGCTTTTTAGAATCAAGACAAATGGAAAAAGAAAACGAACCTTCCCCGGGGGGACTCCAAAGGTTGCAGGGAGAGCCACTGTCAGGGCCCACAACGAACCGGCAGTGAGAGAAGCTACATCAAGATCGGTGAGGCACAGCATAACGCCGCAAGGGGGCCCGGACCCTCCACAGGTAGCGGCCCACAGGAGCCAAGATGCGCAAACCCTCGTGAGCCGTGTGGCGAGCGCCATACAATCGCCCTCCCAAAGGCAAGAGTTGGGACATAGTGCTCCACTATGCGGTTCGAACACATTGCAAGTTGAGATACCAGTCATGCCCCCCTATACATTCCACCTTCCCACTTCGGGAAGACCAGATGATGGCGGGCCGAAGTCACGATCAAGTACATGAATGGGGAGCAGCCTGGAAGAGCTACATCCTCCATCACAGGAAGATCGAAATGAGAAGAAGATTGAGGACGGTGGACTGGATGCACCTTTTTGAACTTCATGACCGAGCACATGGGACGGAAGCTGAATCATACATGGGGCAGCGCCCGGTTGTTGCTTGGATCAATGAGAAATACGAGGGTCTTGAGCCTTGAACAACTTGGCAGTTTGGACGATGTCCAAGGGGGAGTGCTTCGGGTAACGAAGCCTGATTTTGCCCTTATCAACGCAGACCCTTTTTGCTTGGTGAAAAAAGCGCGCTCTGCAGTGCACCCCTGAACAGCCTCCACCAGACCCCCTGTTTCCCGTTCTCCTTCCTCCCCCACCTTCCTGTTACGTAGACAATTCAAAACTGGGAGTCACCAGAACGGACCGGGACTCTAAAACATATAGACATATAGAACATAGTCTCTCAGCTTCTGTTAAAGTCTACCACAAATAGCTTCACAGTACACCCATGTTTCCAAACACAAAAGCATGCGCTGAAACAATTCGATGGATTATACCCTATGCATGTCAATTTAGCTGTCACCTACATTGGGAACATTTGGGAAGCTGTCAACAACTTTGCCCTAAAAGACTCTCCTGCCCCAACATTTCCTGGGAGCAAAAGTTGACGAACATCAACATGACATCTGACTGCTATACAAACAGTTTCACTCTCACATACACACAACAAACCCCGTATCGTGGACCTCTACATACGGCTGCGCTGAACTCACCCAACCCCCAACCTGCAATTTCTGCAAAGGCGACCTTCTTCCCCTTGGCTGGGGGCAGTCAGCCCGTAAAACCGTGCAGGGCACGACCTCAGCGACAACACACATCGACAGCAGCCACAATCAGCATTCATTGTTGAAGTGCCACGCAACAATCTACGCAAACAGTGTCCGAAAAGAAATGCGTTTGTAAAATCAAAACTAACTCAAAGCCTAATAGTCAAAGCAAATGCCTACAGCGACGTGGGATCCTAATCTTCGCGTCGGCCCGCGTCGGCCTTCCGGACACCTCAAAACACCTATAATGTGCCTTGGCGAAGCACGGTGAGCTATCCTGCGTCCTACTAAGCCCTTACTCAATTGAATAGGCGCCTGCCGTTTTGCCTTGGTGGTGTGCACCTCTCTGCCTTTCTCTCCCATTTGGCCCTGCCCGGCATGCACGGTAGCCACGCAACCCGCTTGAGTGCACAGGAGGGCGACCGAAACAAGCAGCGAAGCAAGCGCTACAAACTTCCATTTTCGCTAGCAGCTAGCACGATGCCCACTGTCGTTGTCGTGGTCCCACATAGCTGAGTCAGCTGGAGCCCCGGCTTCAAACTCAAACTGCAACAGGTTGAACCAGGCAGCTCGGGAAGAAGAACGGCTCTTGTGCCATGGTCGCTCTCACATCATACCAATCTCACTCGCGCAAGACAAAAATGCTTTTGACTAAAGACACTCTGGGCATAGCTGTTGACTTAGTTGCACTACATTCTACACGCACGTAGGGCTTGCGGTTGATGCACAATAGACTCAAACACGGGCGCGCGCGTTCATTCGATTATATTACAAACAACTTGGGACATGTCAGGTTTCTGTAGGATATCTTTCGCGGCTTTTGGGAATACCCAGCTTTGACAATTTTGCAGCTGCACGGCGCGCTACCATTACAATCCTCCACGAGCTTCAGAAAAAGCAAAAGAGCCAAACTCCCTTCAAGGTTGATTGCTAGGCGCAATCTCAAATTCCTAATTTGCTTTTCTTACTGTAGGTTTCCCGTTCAGCCACCTTGGTGTGGTGCTGAGCTGAAGGCTTCACGCAGCGCCCCTGATGTAAATAGCGGCGGTTCTTGCAAACGTCGCAAACCTGCAAGGGTCTGCAATCTCACACTAGCCTTTAGACCAATGACCAACACTCTAATTTTTGACAACTACTTCTGGCCTCCAAGGTTTGGCAGGCAGCACAGTTGTCACCACATGGCATACACACGCCTGGCTCCTGCAATACATTTGTTCAAGCTTCGTGGCAGGGAAGGAAACGCGAGTGGAAGGGGGAAAGAGGACGGAAGCGAAGTGGATCAGGAACAGCCCAGGAAAAGGAATGTGGGGAAGTTGAAGAAGGATAGTTTCAAACAAATAAATGCACAACTTTAAAACAACCTGTGGGGGAGAGCCTGCTCAAGCAATCAAAATTGAGAAGCGACACTCGAGGAGGAGGAGGTGAGCGAAAGGTAGCCAACATGCATGCATCATGGGAGACACAACCAATGATGTGGCAAAGTGTTGCATGCTGATGATGATGATGATGATGATGATGATGATGATTGTCTGTAGATTGTACTACAAGTATCTCAATCAATTGCGGCGCCGGACATGCTCCATTTGCAACACCCATCCCCAGCGCTCTTGCGAATCTCAGCCCTTCTGGTTGTTTTGCACCATGGACACGGACAGTCTAAGTCTCGGAGATGTGGGAGCTCTGCACAATTGGACGAAGATGGAGGTGAACCAGGAAGGGAACCACGGCACCAAGCGCCTCCGATCCGCCATGTCGGGTGGAAAGAAAAACAAAGAGAAGAAGGAAGAAGACCCGAGACACAACCAGAAAGACATGCTGAAGTTCCTCTACGTATCCTGGCACTGAAGACCACGCTGGAAGAACTTCACAGGAGGACACTCAGGCTGCAGTCGGCCAGCATGGCATCATTTGGACTTCATCTTGTTGGACTGTGTGACCAGCCTGACCAGCTGACCTTTTACTTGTCTCCAAATTGACCGATTTTAAATATGTTTTGACCTCTCATGGTGCGCCAAAACCGCCCGAGATGGACATCTTCGACGTGGACCGGGACTACAAGGATGAGGGCTTGGAGGCGCTTGAGGCGCCTTCCCGTGAAACACACCACCCACATGGAACCTATCGAGTCGCGGTCCAAGCTGGAGGTTATCATGAGTGAGAGTGAGAGTGAGAGCGAGCGTTCACCAAGCGCTTCTGATATGGTGGGGATCTTCGACGTGCTCTAATTTCGTCACAGGTGCGGTGAAGCGTTGCGTTGCCTGTTGTGTTGGAAGCGTTCTTGCGGCGAAACGCCTTGGCAGGGCTGCCGCGTGTGAATCTTGCAGCGCAGATTTTGTGGCAGGCGCAGCGCTTTGTGCTGATTTCGTGGCAGGCGCAGCACTTTTTGAACCTCAAAGTGAGCCTCGAACTGCAGATTTCCTGGCAGGCGCAGTACTGGGACAGGGAACTGGGGACAGGGAACTGGGGGCAGGGAACTGGGACAGGGAACTGGGGGGGCAGGGAGCAAACTGGAGACAGGGAACTTGGGACAGGGAACTGTGGACAGGGGCCTTGGGACAGGGAACTGGGGGCAGGGAACTTGGGACAGGGAACTGGGGGCAGGGAACTGGGACAGGGAACTGGGGACGGGGGCAGCAAACTGAGGACAGGGAACTTGGGACAGGGAACTGGGGACAGGGAACTGGGGGGCAGGGAAGTCGGGAGAGGGAACTGGGACAGGGAACTGCGAACTTGGGACAGGGAACTGGGGGCAGGGACTTGGGGATGGGGAACTGGGGGCAGGGAACTGGGACAGGGAACTGGACAGGGAATTGGGGGCAGGCAAGTAAGGGCATCAAACTGGGGACAGGACTTGGGACAGGGAACTGGGGACAAGGACCTGGGGGGCAGGGAACTGGGGCGCCTCCAACATTGATCTGCTGAAACGCGCAACGGAGGCAAGAGCGGATCCAACCAAGCAGGAGCCCACTGCTGAGAATGAAGTAGATGCCCTAACGTTCACGCAAACAGTCATCATGTCCTTCGTGCGGGGAATGCCTATGGGCAACAAGAACTCCCCATTAATGATCTCTTTGTTTACTTTCCTGTGCAGGTACTTCCTGGCCTGGTCCAGTCAATCATAGACAACCAATATCAACCTACAGAGCTGAAAAGTGGCTGGGGCTACCGCACAAATAAGGGGGGAGCAGAAGACAACCCCTTTCTTGTGGTGGGCGCCTACCGAAAGGAAATGAAATATGAGAACAATCCGGAAATGCCCTACTCGCCGTGGACGGAAAGGGCCTATGCATCAAGGGCCCTTGACCCCTCACTAGGCCGGGAAGCCGACCACAAGCACCGAGCCTGGGAGACAAATGAAAGGAAGTGGGAGACAAGCCAGCCGGGAACCCGACCACAACAAGCACCCAGCCTGGAGCGGGAGACAAATGAAAGGAAATGGGAGACAAGCCAGCCGGGAACCCGACCACAAGCACCCAGTGTGGGAGACAAATGAAAAGAACTGGGAGACAAAAGAAAAGAACTGGACCACAACCAGAAAAGAAGTGGGAGACAAATGAAAGGAAGTGGGAGACAAGCCGGCCGGGAAGCCGACCACAAGCACCGAGCCTGGGAGACAAATGAAAGGAAGTGGGAGACAAGCCAGCCGGGAACCCGACCACAAGCACCCAGCCTGGAAAACAAATGAAAAGAGACAAAAGGAAGTGGGCCCGACTGCGCCTGCCACGAAATCTGCATTTCGAAGTAAAACCGCTCCGACCCCTACGAAAAGTTGACTTTGGACCACCAAAACACGAGGTTCCCTTGCGCCTGCCACAAAAAGTGACCACCATGTCCGAAAATTCGCGCGGCGCCACTATGAGAGCTCCAGCCAACCAGATTTTTGCGAGCCTGTGCAGTCGAAAGGCGCTTTGAGGACTTCGAGAGGCATGAGTGCATTGTAAATAGACGAATTAGCCGGACACAACCGCGCAACACCTTGATTATACACACAGGCCCCTAACACCTACCGTAAGAATTCCTAGTGTGACCACACTGCTTGGAGAAAAAAGGGGAATGGGAAGCGTAGTGACAGGAAAGGGGAAAGATACCAAATAGAAGGGGCGCCCGCGTGCCTAAACCAGCAAAGCCTCCCAAGAACCAACAATCAATAGCCAAGAGGCACGTCAAAGAAATGAGAGCGTGACAAAACAAGCACCTGATGACAAATAGCAACTGCACATCGCCTTGAATTCATATTTGGAAGGCACCCTGCAGCGGCACCAGCACCCAAGCTCCAAAGCGCACACCCTTCAGCGGCATCTGCACCCAAGCTCCAAAGCGCACATGGCCATGCACCTGGCAGCCGCTCCCTGCAGCAGCGCCAGCACCAAGCTCCAAGGCGCACATGGCCATGCACCTGGTTGCAGCACCAGCACCCAAGCCTCAAAGCGGAGATGGCCACGCACCCTGCAGCAGCACCAGCACCCATACGCACACGGCCACGCACCTGGCAGCGGCGCCCTGCAGCAGCCAGCGCCCAATAGCTCTTGCTATCTTGGCAAAAATCTAGGATGGGTCACTACAGGTTCACATGCTTAGCGTATCACGCTCTGCCAACCAGGCAGCACTCCACCCACTGTGTTCTTTTAAAGTGAGGGTGCGCAACTGTGAGTGACGAAAGGCAGTGGGTAAATGTGGGTGGGCAAGTGAAGGGCTTGTGAAGTGGAGCCAGAGATGGGGAGACTAGAAAGTCACAGGGACGCTGACAAGACCAGTCAAAGAGGTGCAACAAATCTAGATATTGAACATTCACGTAGGAGCAGCTCACAAATGAATCACCATGAATCACCTGAAGGCTGAAAAGGCAATACACAAGCCGAAAGCAACATGGAATTACCACCATAAACAGAGAATAGACTGAAAGAGAACTTGTTTCAGTTGTCTCAGCTTATCACCATCTCCTTCAAGTCTAATCCTCCTCGCCAAGTCCAACCGCGAGGGCATTCCATTTCGCATTTTGCTTCTGGAGTTAAGTAGAGCCTTATAGGGTGTCAACTCACAAGAACATAGCTATGAAAGCCTTGGGTGCCGCACAACATATTGCACTTGGTGCACTCCTCAGCAGAAGAGTGCACGTTCATTCAGTCGCTCGGAGACTGCACCATGCAGTCTTACAGCAATCTGCGGTCAGCATCTCCAAGATTGAGGTCAAGCATTATCTGGCAAAGGCAACACTGGCAGAACTTTGGCAACGAAGGAGTAAACAAAACGTGTTCCATCACCGCTAGTCTCCTCGTACTAAGTGGCCTGGAGTAATCTGATACGGCCCCCACCATCCTCCCAAAGACCCAACTGGTGACCCAACTCTAGTGATAGCACCCATCTCAAGCGATCCCACACAGGTTTCTCGCAGTGTACATTTGACAGCTCTCAAAAGAGATCTGGACAGGTAGGGCGTAGGGACAGCTTGAAGTATAAATGATTATTGTTCTTGATCATCATGATTCATGATAATCACTGTCGTTGCTAGAATCATCATCATGGTGAAGCAAATCCCAAGTGCTAAGGGCTCTTGCAGCTAAAGCAAGCTCTCAGGTCCAACTACAAATGCAACCGAGCAGCTTCTCTGCTTTGGCATGCAATGCAGCTTGGATCGCAAATCACGCAAACACCGCCGAGGTGCCCATTGCCAGCTGACGGAACGAAGACGAGGGTGACTGATCAATCCACAACACCCATAAACACAAAAACAGCATGTCCAGAGTTGATTTGACCTTTGTTTGTGTTGAAAGGTGTCGCCAAATCGAAACTTCAGTAGAACTTCTCGAACTCTGCACGTTGAATGTGCCTGTTCCCTGCCTTGCGGATAATACCCTTCTGGGCAAGTGCGCGTGCACTCACCTCTGTGTGAGAGGAGGTTGTAATCGATGCACTCCAAACAGACCTGTTGTCTGGGCAAGTGCATCTTTCTTCCGAGAACTTGAGAACACATGTCACATGTGCTTTCCAAAAACAAGGACGATAGCGAGATCGAGAAACACCTGTATCATGTTTTTGTTTATACAACATCACCAAAGCTTGGACCTAGATTCAACTTGAAAGAAAATGAATCCCCACCCCACCTCCCAAGCAAGGCTGCCTTTTGTAACATGCAAGGTGAGGGAAAGCAATGACAATAAGTCTTGCCAAGCGATCAAAAGGTTTGGGAAAAGGATAGCCACATGTAGAAAGCCGAGCAAACCTGTGAACGACCTAAAGCCTTGTTCACGCAAGCTACAGCTGAAACCGACAGCGCTTGGCCAGGCTAACCAGGCCGCGGCGCAAACACATTACCTGCTCCCCGCAAGAGATGAGGCAACCACAATGCGGTCAGTCAACACGCGGCCCACCAGCTCAGAAAACCATGCCAGGATGAAGAGCGAACCAAGGAGAACAGCACCAGGACTACAGCAAGCATTTTTCATCCTCCTTCCGTCCTCCTTCCTTCAAAGACCTCAACCCATTAAGTGTCCAACCATCTCTTGCGTCCACCTCTCTGCCTCCCTACGTCTGTGGGATAGGTCGGAAGGAGTTACAGTACCCCCGCAATCCTTGCAGCCATGCTGCAACAGGTGAGACTAACCCTGCGGTGCACTTTCCGCAGCCCGCTGGGCATGGCTGGCAAGACCGCAATGTACTGTTCGCATAGAAGCCTAGGCTGTGGGGAGGAGTTTAAGGAGTTCCTGTTGCGGACTGGGAGCAAGCAAGGTTCCAAGTGGTATTTAAACACATTCAAGCTGCGTTGTTTGCCGAGTTGCCATCTGGACATTCAGTATCACAAGCCGAATCTGGGGTGAGAAAATAGCCTTCCTGACGATGGGCACAGCACGTCTAATACAATTGTCCATCTTGGAAATTTTTCATTAAAAAACAAGTCTGCTCCAATACTTGCTTGCACCAAGACTCACTGCAGGAAGAACCTCAAAGGGCATTCCCCAAAAACTAAAACCTTTCTGGGTAGAGCTGACTTTCAATCAATGAAAGAACATGCACCAACCAAGCTTGGGCAACGAACTTAAGTTCACTTTTTGGCAAGCAATTTTCCAAGTGACATGCGCTGGAACTCGTGCAAATCCTGCAACTATCTGGGCACTCCTGAGGTGCCAAATCTGTCAAGGCCTAAACGGCCTAAAGAAATCACCCCAAAGTGTGCAGCTGAGACAGGCTGAGACGCATGACAGGTGTTGCCGATTTCGTCAGCCCCACGCTGGTAAAAGCCATCTCCACATGTTGAGCGGCCTAGGGTCAACGTGGCATGATTTGACGGCACAACTTGACTACTTGATCATGTATACAGTGGCGGGGCTGAGCTGGACGAGCTAGTACTTACGTATGCTTTCCTAGTAGCAAACGCGCTAGACCGAAGCTACAGGCATCTGTACTTCTGTAAACTGACTTGGTGGTAAAGTACCACGCTACCAATTCCTGGCTCCAAATCACCAGTTCCCACATGGACATGCTCAGTGGAAATCATCCAGAGGAGGCCCTGTTTGTTTCATTCTTGCACTGCAGCTTCTACTTTGGTACAATTTCCACCTCAAACTTGTTGCAGCAGGTTCACTCTTGAGACGTCCAAAACCTTCAATGTCCCTCTCTCTTTAAGTTGGGATGCAATGACAATGGTTTGGTTGCACACCCATCATTGACTATCAAAATGTTCACTTCAATTCCCCTGGTTCATGCCTTCCAGGCAGCTAACTGAGATTACAAGGGCGCACGCAACGGACAGAAGTAAGGAAAAACATCAACAATATGGGCCCACCAAATGGCATGGAGTGTTCAAGGTCGAACATATGCGGGTTTCAGAAAGTCCAACCATCCCGCCGGATAATTATCCCCCAAAGACCAATGACACTCAAAGCGTTCGATCCAAAAAACTCAACAGTGTGGCAGCCCATTGAGGTACCACCTGCACTATCAGTAACACCCACCTCCAAGCCCAGCAATACAGTAGCGTATCACATTTCAGGCTGGTGCAATCGAGCAGGCTTGGCTCAAGCCAAACAGAGTGGCTGGCTGAGTGGCCTGCGCCGCCTCTGACCCAAAAGGGTAAAGAAATGAAACGGTGAAGAACGAAGTCGGTATAGCTTTGGCAACAAGAAGCCGTTTAACACATTATTATTCGCTTAAGAAGCTATTACCGACGCAAAAGGGCTCAGCTTAATGATGTGGAACCTAGATCTTTGAGAAACTTAACTGTGTCTCTTGCAACCCCCCAACCAGATCCCAAATGCAAAAAATGATGCAATGTTATGGGATCACCGGACGGCTCCAACATGAAAGCTTGCGATAAGGGCCTGAGTCAGAGTCACAGATTCCAGGCGAAGTTGCGATCAAATCCCCCAGTTCCTGGCTCTAAGACCGGCAGCTTCCAGCTATCTTGGGATCTACTTTGCCAAGGAACACATATTGTCAGTTGGAGACAAGTATGTCTTCTTTCGGCACTCAGTGCAAACATCGTGGCTGATACACTTACCTCAGAAGCAGCAAATAACGACTCGATTGCGAATGTAAAACAGAAAGAAACGAACATCGTTCATTTGCGGAAACTTTCCCATGCACTCCAAGCCAGGCAGCTGCAAGTCTCTTGACATTGTGTACAAACACCTCCAGTTTCCTTTTCGCTTGCTCCTGTATCATCTTTGTAGTAGCCATCATCGCAATCAACCACACAAGTTCGATTGGGCGTGAGGTAGGCACCTCCAGCATAACTGCGCAATTTGCTCCATCAGTCGATCCAAAGGAGGCAAACGAATGAACGAAACACAATGGTGAGTGAAACGAACCAACCCTATTGCGCTTGTTATGAGTCCAATGCATTCTAACCAACAAACAGCACAAAGGCGCAATCCTCTGCGCCTGGAACACACGTGTCACAATGATGCCAATCAGAGCAGGAAACACACCTCGTTGGGCACGACCTGCAAGTACCTGAAGAATTCAAACGTGTTTGCAGATTTGGCAAAACTGTGATTATTGTTGAGTGCTGCAATGCCAAGGTAAGTCAATATGTGAAGCTGAGAATTCCTTGACTCCCCTGCCTTCGGTGTGTGCGTAGTAACCAGATGGGCATGAAGAACCACAAACCCCTGACAAAACCAACCAAAGAGTGACAAGGGTGAATCTTGTGGCTGGACGTGCAGCCCAAGCTGAGCCCATTGCCAGCCGGGGACAAGTACTTGCTTTGGCATTGCACCTGGAAAGGAATGCAAAAACAAACACGTCTATATGTATTTGCACCTTTTGACACATGTATACGGTGTATAAATGTACATGTATGTATGTGTCTATATATACCTATCCATGTATATATATTTTTTTTTAGCATCCAAATACAAGTATGTGTATACACATAGAAATGCAATCTACACCTGTAGGTACATAGATACATGGATACACACATGCATGCATGCATACGTTACGTTACATTATATTACATTACACACACATGTACGAGCGTACATACATACATACATACATACATCAAGCGAGAAAAGAAGCCATAGGGGAAAAAAACATACATACATACATACATACATACATACATACATACATACATACA
>CAXAMN010022206.1:819675-864074 GCA_963970005.1 Durusdinium trenchii | reverse complement strand
ACATACATACATACATACATACATACATACATACATACATACATACATACATACACACATACATACACTGAACATTACATTACATTGCATTACATTACATTACATTGAATGCACTACAAGACAATACAATACAATACATTGAGCTACATTAATGCATGCGCAAATACACATACATTAATATACATGTGTTCAATATAACCTTCCCCTGACACTTGAAAATTTACATTATATATATATATATATACATATATATGTGTACATACAATAGCCGCTGGGTTCAAAGGCCCTAAAGCTCGAGCTAACGGGAGCCCAGGACCAGCGGGGCGTGCGAGCGCCAACCGGTGTCTATAAGGGAGGGTCCGCGCCCTCCTCCCTTGGCACACACGTGTTGGATTGCCTCTGCGCCCCGCACTTCGAGCCTGCGCCATGGATGTGGAAGAAGCTCTGCGACTGGCTGACGAGGCCCTTGCTGGCTCGACGCGATTGAAGTTTCAATCCCTGCTTTCGGATCTCGGAAGTGCTCCCTTTCCGCTGGTGGTCCAGGGGCGGACCTTCATTGTGGGTGAAGCCATTTGTTGTGATGGGAACATGATTGAACTCAAGCCCCTGGCTTTTTCGCCTGGCAAGGGCTTTCACAGCTCGGATGAGATCCCACAAGTGGTGGAAATCAATGTGCCTGACTTGGCCATGCGATCAATATCCATCCGCCCTGGTGTGCAACTGATTTGCGCTGGACCGTTGGCCCCACCGACCAAGAAGTTCGTGTACAACTTTGCGACAGCTGCCTCGATTCACTTCAGGCCTGAATTCGACTGTACATTTGGTTGGGAGTGCACCCATTTGTTTTGCGGTGCCTTTTGTGGATGGAGCCAGGCGATTAAGTGGTTGCCATACGCTGGGTTCAAATTTATGATGGGTCGCCAAATTTTTGTAGATCACGATGACACCATTCTCCAGCTCTGCTGTGCGCAGAACAGCATGGACATGTTGAGATGCCCTCTCAAGAGCGGTGCACCCTGGAATCCTGCGGGGAAGATTGCAGTGTTGGGAGACGTTGCCGATGCAACCATCCCCTATGTCCATAGGTGCCAAGTGAATCTACTGTGTTCGCTTTCGCCACCGTGCCAATCGTGGTCGAAGGGAGGCAAGGCACGTGGCCTCATGGACGCAAACGGTTGGGCCTTTGTAGCTGGACTTGAACAGGTTTTTACACTTCAGCCCATTTTGGCATGTGCCATGTGCAGAGTGTGTGGATGAATTTGCTTCGCACAGCCATTTCAAGCTTGTACAAAGTGTAGCCACCTTTTTCGGGCGTCCCAAACCATGAACTGGCCAATCACTGTCGATCGAGGTGGCTGTGTGTTTGGGTCCGTGCTGACGTCCCAGCTGAGCCCCTGGGT
This sequence comes from Durusdinium trenchii, assembly GCA_963970005.1. Taxonomy (NCBI): domain Eukaryota; class Dinophyceae; order Suessiales; family Symbiodiniaceae; genus Durusdinium; species Durusdinium trenchii. Next base: position 862,674 of record CAXAMN010022206.1, on the reverse strand, counting down.
TTTAGCCTTCCCTGTTCGATCGCACCCAGGGTACCATGGAATGATGAGTGTTATCACTTCCACCCGTCCGCCTGAGCCGATCGGAAGCCGAGATCTACAATGACCCCCAAACGCTCCCTCCTGCCAAGAGGGCCAAGCTGTTGGCTTCGACACGACCTGATGCCGGACTTCATGGGAGACTTGCTAATCCGAAAGAACCGCTCCCTACTTTGTGCGCATCATACTCTACTCAGCGTGTGTTGCCATTCGAACACCTCAAATCCAAGGGGATTTTCGCTGTGCTCGCACACCAGGACGGTTCGTACTGTTTCCTTGACCCGGCTCATTTTTGCAGCCTGTTTGGAACCATCAGGGAGCTGTTGTTGCCGAGAAAGCTTTCGTTAGCTTTCAAGGTGGTAGGAAATGCAATCACGGTCCCACACAGTGTCTTGCGCCTGAGTGTCGGTCTGTATGCCACCCTGCCAGAGGTCATCGATCCGGTCTCGGTCATGAGAGATGCCTGGGAGCACCGGCTGACTGCCAAGACAGCCCTCCTTTTCGAGCAAGGTCCTTTTGTCCGTCTCGCGCCCTTTGCCAGTGCACGTCAGTGCCTGCGTACTAAGGACATCCTTCCAGATGTCAAGGTGAATGGCGAATTCTCTTTGCTTTCCATGATGAGGCGGATGTAGTCGAGATGCGCACCACCATGAGCACTTCGTTTGCTGAAGTCACAACAAGCGTATTCGATGGGCCCGCTGGACTTCTTCAGCGACAGTTGAGCTCCCATCACAGGAAATGTGACTTGACTTTAAGCGTCCGAGAGCTTTCTGCAATTGCCGATGAATGGGACCTTTGGCTTGGGTCTATGTGCATCGCCAAGTGTACCTTTGTCCTTCAGCCTGCTCATCCGGCTCCGTCCTTCAGCCTGCTCATCCGGCTCCGAAGCAGGCTCTGTCGGATGAACCATGCTCAGCCACTGCTCCTGGTCTTGATTTGGCAGACTTACCCGTTGACCTCTATCAACCTGGCCCTTTGGAAGCCTTTGGTCGGTGTGACACCTTTGTCAACATCCTTGAGACCTTCCGACCCATCGACTTTGTGAAGGGCACTGCAGGCTTCAAGGTCTATATTGTCCACCATATGCTTCCAGGAGCTTTGACCATTCGCTGCAACCAAGAGAACTACGATACCCTCCTTGCTGGTCTCAGACAGGTGATCATGCCTCAGGAACGGATTGCCACCACGACCGTCTTTGACACTACAGCTCCTGCCAACGGCCCTTTTCGGGTTGTTCACATCTTTGCTGCCCCAACCAATGAAGATGAGATTGCTGTCACCGTCCTCATTCCTCAAGCTGATCAGCTGCACCATGCAATTGTTGGCCCAGCGTTGCAAGTGCTCCCGACTTTTTCGCTTCACCACATCCTGTACAAGTTGAGCAAATCAATGGCATTCCAAGTGCCCAGCACACTGGAGCACTGTGCTCAGGATCCTTCCTGAGTCTCAAGCGAAGCAATGACATTCGTGCAGGTGGACACCATCTCTCCTCGGGCGCTACACCAACACTGCGTGCAAGAGCAAACTTCCAAGAACGGGCCGAATATATGCGCAACACACACGGGTGGATTGCTACTGATGAGCTTTGGAGCATCACGCAGAACATTATGTTCATGCAAGATGCCTACAAGTTTACTGCACCAGTTTACTGGAATCAGGCTGAATCAGACTTCACTCTGTCACCGTTTGGAGAGCTCTACTTGTTCAACAACACCGCAAATGTGATCTGCATCCTGATCGATGATCAATGGGCTGCCATTGAGATCCGCCGCAACGCCGACGCTGCCCACCTCACTTTTGTGCAACTTCCACAGCATCTTCACACAGCTGCCACCTTTGTCGTTGCTCGCCTCTTAAACATCGCTCCACATCGTTTGACTTCCTCCAATGAACATGAGACACATCTGCCTCACTTGTGTGGTTGGCGATTGATTCAGCGATGGGTGCAACACTTTGATCTTGCGGACGAATTTCAGCCCGAGACTCTCAATGGCGTTGCTGACCGCTTCCACGACATCATCAATATGACCATGGAGTGTGCCCTTGAAGATTGGAGAACCTATCATGCTCCGCCGCCGCTGATCCATCTCGCGGCTCTGTTACGAAAGAAGTTCCTCATCTACCTTGCACGCAGGGAGTCACAGCAGAATCCACTGCCTCAGAAGGAATTGATTGCTGCGTTTCCTGTGCGGCTTCCATCATTGTCGTCGACTTTGCCTTCCGTGCCCCCTACGGCCCTGGAGAGCGCCACTCAACGTATCTCAGACAGGCTTGAGCATATGTTGACTTACAGCGGATGGATGGCTTCAGATGAGATGGATTTCTCCTTGGATGTCGCGAGGATCATTCAACCAACAACTCTCTTTTGCGCACCTGCAGTCTGGAACCTGATCACGCGTGACTTGGAATTTCCCAATGGACTTCTCCTGGAGCACGGCACGTACAACCATATCATTTGGCACGTCATTCACAACAACCACTGGCTTCAGTTCGAATGCTACCGCTGTGGATCGAGCTCAGTCTTCATTGCCTCTGTGCCTATCCATCAACGGGGCATCTATGTTCCTCTCATTCAGCTGCTGATGCGGCAGGTTGGCTTCGACCACCAGAACATGGCCATCGATTTCGTCGACCAGACTATGCCACGTGACCTCTGCGGCTTTTACTTGTTGGCAAATCTTTTCCACCGACTTGGACTACTCACACCGCCTCCGTTGGATGTGCATGATCAGTTGCTGGGACAAGGGCAGCATGCCCCACTTATTGCCAGAGTCCGCAGAGAAGCGACAAACACGTGGATGAGAGCTGAGGGCCTACCTTGTCCTTGCGGCCAACATCCGTGACTGGTTCTTACTCAGGGTCAAGTCCAACAGGTTCCCTGACACATACTATGCAGCTGGCACAGTCTGCAGGTCGATGATACCTCCCATCAGCCGATTGCACCGACCTCGGCGCCCAGCACAGCTGCTGCTGCAACGACTCCGGCCAAAGGGGTTGATCCTGTCTGGATCAAGGGGTCGAAAGCCTCCACGTCCGGCTCAATGCAAGTGGGAGGATTTACGCATTCAGCCTGAAGTTCCGTTCATTGGATCTGATGGAGCTGCGCTCCAGCAAACACATCGTCTGCGACTTGGTCCCAACCGAGGGCGAATTGCGCTCCTCACCAAGTCTTTCTCGTCTGAGGTGTCAAAGCAAGTTGGAAAGCAAGATCTCGCAGTGTTGCTGCCAGTCACAGACAACATGCACCTTCCCCACCTTGCGGCAAAGGTGGAGCCCATACGAGGTTGCTATGTACGATGAGGCTGCCAAACTTACCTATAAGAGGCTCACTCAGCTGATCGTCCTTCAGGGCAAATGCACTTTCAAGCTCCCGGAGCCTAAATGCAAGATCACTACACAAGCAATGTGTGAGCTCGTCCTCGAAGTTGATTCTCGTTTGCGCGCGAAGACAGAGATTGAGAAGATCAAGGACAACCCTATTGCTTCCTTGTGTGACCTCATCTCTCAGGCCGTTCCTGCCGTTGACTCCTCAATTGTCCTCTATGGTTTCCGCTCTGCGACCCATCCAGGTGCCTCAAAGAAAGGGAGCCTTCATTCTGCAGTGCATCATCAAGGCTCCGCAACCACTCAGAGTTCCGGCGCTGGAAGCTAGCGGCGCCTCGATTCTTTTGGCGCGTGACTTCCTCGAGAGAGGACAAGCCTCTGCGGACACAACGATCTTACCCAGGTTCTGGGTTCCTTCGATTTCAGAGCTGCATAGCATGCGCATTTCATTGAAAGATGCACCGGGACAAGCTGGCAGGCGTGGACTCGCACCACGTGTTTGGATCTCCAAATTGAGCGAGGCTCGGAAGACTTTGCTTGCAGCTGACGGCCGTATTGTCGATGCCAACCGGCATGTGATCCCCCGACTGACCTATGAACTTGCCGGATGGCCAGCTGGAACTGACGCTGCCAACATCGTCCGCTCCACCGTTGATTCCACTGGCATTGCAGTTTTGCCGATGCGGGCTTTCCGCAATGCAGGTGTCCATGTGTGGATCGTCGCATGTGAAAAGGAAATCTCGACTGAGCAATTCTCCATTGAAATCAATGGTCATGTGCATCAGATTCTCATCCAGCAGCTTGCACCTGGTCAAGGATCCAAAGGAGCTCCCAAGCAAGGTTCGACAGGGGCAGGCAAAGGCAAGAAGCAGCATCAGCCTCAGGAGCCCTCGTCATGGTCCGGCCACCTTTTGGCCCCAAAGGCTTCAGCCGATGATGCACGCCTTGACAACCTCGAGGCTCGATTCGATCGTCTCGAAAGCCGCCAGCAGCAATTTGAGGGCAAGGTTGACAGCAAGTTCGACAGTATCAGTGATGCATTGCGCCAGCTGCTGGCAAACACGAACCCACGTGCCCGTGAGCCAAGCGGCGAAACGCCGCCTTCGAAGGTCCATAAAGGTTCATGATGGACTGCCTCCACCTACGCGCTTTGTGCCTGCTAGCCGGTGGTTTGACTTGCCACTCGGCTGTTTCGGTCTTCCTTGTCTTTCACATTGTCTCGTCTTTCTCCTCTATCTCTCGTCTGTGGAGGCCCAGCTTCACCGGGCCTGTTCTCCTGGGGTCTGCATTCTCTTTCACAGAGCATGCACTTTGGATTTCGAGGTGCTTCGTTGGTGCTTCCGCCACTGGGATACGACATGCGATCCCCTCCGCCCTCGTTTCCGGTTAATCCTCCGCCTCTGCTGGGCCTATGCCGTGGCCTCTTTTCGTTCGCGGTGTCCCTGTCTTGACTCTGTGTTTTGGTTTGTGCCATGGCTTACAGCAGCCTCAATTCATGTGTTCTAGCGACCAGAGCTGGCGACTTCCAGCTTTCAGTTTTGGCGAGACGAAAATGTCAGCTGCTGCGCTTCAGCCAGCTTTCACTCAGTTCGCATTCTAGGTTATCCAGGGGAGGGGCCCACCGATGCTCATCATCTGCGTGACGCTCCTTTCGGCCAATATTGGTTCATTTCGCACCAACATGTCCTGGAAAACATGGAATGCCGACGTATGTTGCCTTCAAGAAACCCGAATTGGCAAGGCCTCTCCGTTCCACACAGAACGCGGTTAAAGCGTTGGGTCAACGAATCACCACTAGTGACTCACTCCCGGTAAAATGGCATAAGTCAGGCTCCATTACACCGTGTGGGGGCACTGCCATCATTGCTCCTGACTCCATCAAACCATTCGAACCTGCTCATGATCAAACGGGGTTGTTTGCCTCCTTGTTTCGTACTCAGCGGTTTAATGCTGCATGGATTCAGGTTTCCCCCTCATGTAGGGCCTTGGTAATCTCCATTTATGCCTGCACCGGCGCATCACAAGACCAAACCATACATGCCAAGAACGACCAGATGTTCTCGGACATCTTCAGTTTCGTTGCGCAGTTTGGCCCCATACCTATTGTCGTTGCTGGGGACCTTCAAGCCGAGCCTTCTAGCTACTCTAGTATCGCAAATTGTGTTGCATTTCATGGCTGGTTTGACCCAATCCAGGTTGTGGGCGACTCAGGACACACCACGAGACCCCTCACTTTTTCTCGTGATGGAACCTTTTAGGGAAGTGATGATGCCACTTCGTCCATTGATGCCGTTTTGGTTAACAGTCCCGCCTTTTTCGCCCTCAAATCGGCGGAGGTCGTGCCTGTAATTGGTAGGCAACATCGCCCGATCAAGCTGGTGTTCCAATGGCGTTCCATCCAACAAGTGGGCTTCACCTTGTTCAAGAGTGCACCCTTTTTGCCGGAGACCCTCAAACCATCCACTTGGAATGAAGATGCGAGCTCCTGTTGGTCACAGTTTTCTAACAAATTTAATTAAATGTAATGACAGTGAATCCAAATGGACTGTCAGTAATGATTTTCTTGTTCAATCCTTGAGGTCCGAAAGGTGCCCAATGGGGAAAAGGACCCCAAACCAGAGGTGAACCCCCGGTTTTCATCTCTAAACGGGTCGTCCCGAAGCAGCGCCGCAACTTCTGCGCTGCCACCAAGAAGTCTACTGCTTTGTACAAGCTTCTCGACCGACTGCAGGAGTTCTTTTGTCGTCTTTCACGATCACCAGGGCGTCCCCAAGACTAGTTCAACACAAAACAAACTGCTTACCGTGCCTTCAAAAGTTTGAAACAGCACCAAGCTCCGATCGTTTGGTCGCATCCAAACCTTCCCACTCTTGCGGAGGTGTTTCTTGCTCGACAGTGGGCCGAAGCTGCAGCCTCACTCCTCGATGCACAGATCCGTGTGAAACGCTTGAAGAATTGGAAAAATAAAATCAAGGAACCGGCCAAGGGTAACTGTCACTTCATCTATAAACACTTACGTAATTGCGCTCAGGATGAACCCCCTAACTTGGTACTTGATGACGCTGGCCAAATTATTTTTCAACCGAACCTCGCCCTCGACCAGATCAATAGTGCGTGGGACAGGGTTTACTCGGCCAATGTCGGATGTGAACAACCACTCAAGATCCTGGAAACTGTGTGGCCTTGCGTTCAGAACCAAGTTCATCAGTGTGACCTTCCACCAATCCAAGGGAAGCAGCTTTTTGAGACCATTCACCGTCGGAAGAGCCATGCTGCTCCGGGCCTGGACGGCTGGAGGACGCTTGAATTGCAGGCTTTACCAGCCCCTTGCTTTGAACCGGTCGCAAAATTTTTCATGTTTATTGAAGAATCTGATGAACCTCTGCCGAAGGCACTCACGTGCGCGAAACAGCGTATCCTTAATAAGAAAGGCCCCGCAGCTGCCCTAAATAAACAGATTATCGCTGTTTTGCCGGCATTGCTCCTGGCATACACAGGTAGCCGATATAAACAGCTGCAATCCTGGTTGCTTGCATCCCTTCCCCCGGCCATTCTAGGAGGCGTCCAAGACCGTCATATGGCTTCTCCATATAATGAGGTTAGATTTGAATTGGACCTTGCCCAAGGTGGCTCCTCACCGGTGGTTGGTGTCAAGCTCGACAAACCCAAAGCCTTTGACCGCATTGTTCCTGCATATGCAGCGGTGCTTATGATCGCTTTTGGTCTGCCGAAGCAGCTCGTGAATGTCTTCATCAAGCTCTATCGTTCGCTGCATCGCCACATGGCATATCGTTGCTGGGTTCGGCCAATTGCAACCACCGCTGCTAAGTGTGGTACCATCTTTTGGAACACTTGCCAGGAATCTTTTGGAACACTTGCCAGGAGCCCAACAGAATTGCGGATCTGACAGCTAAAGAGTTTGCAGCCACTCTATCATCCGTCTGCCCACACATCCAGCATGAAGCAGATCGTGGCGCTCTTCAACACCGGCACTGGCTCAGCAGGCTACATGAATTGTTGCCTACAACATCGCCTCTGCAGGAGTTGAGCTTGCCGGAACCGGAATCTGACCTCCGGCATCACTATCAGACTCTGTTCCCACAGTGGGCATGGGATGCTGACATTCACACCTACACTTGGAAGGCGAAAATTCCAAGAACTTTCCCAAAGCCCTGCACATGGGATGGATCGGTTGATGAATGGGAGACAGTGTGTGCCTTTCTTCGTGGCCTCCGATGGTGCGTCAAAGATGATGAGGTCACTTCACTTTGCGAGTTGACTGCATTGTTTCATTTTTCTGGGTACAAATTTGATAATTTGGACTATCACAAGAAACTTCGAAGAGCCATCGTGCTGCTCTCTCGCTCTGAGCTTGCACAAGCTGTTCCAGGGACGATTTCTGCCTCCCTGGCCAAAGCTGCAGGGCGGACGATGCCGCAAGGGTCGATTGTTGGAGCCTCGTTGTTTACTTGCAATGATGCCCTGGTTCATCTTGCTCAGGTCTTTGAAAGCGGTGCCGGTCGAACGTTGGCCTCTTGGGAGGTCTTGCTGCTCTAGGTCGCCTTTTTGTGTGCACGTCGAGAGATCTTATCTCTCCATGGGGGTTTTCTTTCCTGTACATAGGTCTGTGAGCCTAGTACATCAGCGGGCTCGTCTCTCGAGTTTGATCCTGGTGCGCGTGGTGATATATGTACATACAAAAATCCATTGGCGCAAATCTGGAAACATATACCCGATGTTCAAGTGGAAGAGGGCTGGGAACCACTGGACGCGGAGAGACAGCACTTCAAGAAGTGACCGGGCACCCCAGCAATTCACGAGGCAGATTTCGTGGCAGGCGCAGCACTTGACTTTCTCTATCTTGGGGCGCAGGCGGTGCTTTGGAGCCTTTGAAGTATCGATTTCGTTGCTGGAGCAACACTTTGTGGAGCTTGGAGCGCAGGTTGCGTGGCAGGCGCAGCCCTTGCTCTCACGCACGCTCATATATGGGCCCCAAGACGCACTCTCCTGCGCGCGCTTTCACATGTCCTGTCACCTGCATGCTCTCTACACCTCCAGCTCTGGGTCCATCACCACCACCATTACCATCAAAACTACCACCACCATCACCATCATCATCTCCATCATCATCGCCACCACCATCATCACCACCATCGCCGCCAACACCTTCGTCTAGATCTCTAGACCACCACTTCTCTCTGAAACCCAAAATGCGTAGATCTCTAGACCTTTGCTTCTACAGCTGGGTCTCTTGCCGGGATAATTTTCGGTCACTAGACTAGTGAACTCACCAAACAGATCAGGGATCTTCAGGCTGTTCACATGGGGAGGGCGCAGGATCTGGAGAAGCCGGATTTCCGAAGTGTTACTTAATCGGAAAGCTTGGAGCTTCATGTGGGCGACTGTTTATGTGGAGGAGATGAATATTTCGAACAGCAGGTTTCCACAAAGTTCCCATTCGGGAGCAAGACAGGTCAGTTAAAGCATAGCCACCTGAAAAAAACGTAAGTAAGATAGAGCCAATCCACATGAATGCAAACTGGAAACCGTGACCTTCGAAGAGACAGTGATTGGCAGATCTCTCAAGCTGCTTGAGCGTCTGCCACAGTTCAAACTCGTCACACATCGAACGTGCGCGAAGTAAAGAAGTGACGAGTGTCTTGCGCAAGGGCGCGCATCAGTCGATCTGGTGACACCGATTCAGGCAGAGGCAGCGGGGAAGAGAACGAGAGAGGGCAGTTGAGCGCGAGGCGCGATGTTTGCTAGTTGACTTTGGCTACCGACTGTGAATTCCACATTACGTATTGAGTTATATACATTTATACATATACACATATAGACATAGATACCTCCATACGGTGTGTGTGTGTGTATATATTTTTCTCGGACCTTTTCTTCAGATCTGCTCTGAGGCCTTTTTGGCCTTGAAAGTAAGAGGGAACTGTTTCCGCTCTTCCACCTTTTGGCAGGGTTTCTGGGGCGCCCTGCTTGCTTTCCAGCTGTCTCCACTCTGCGCAGCACACGCTTTGCAGATATGGCACCATACTTTGTGGCCGCGTCTCATCATGACGTGAGAGGGATTTCCGGTCCACGCAACTGAAGTTTTTCAGGGGCCATGCCACTCAGGGCACGCACGCCGCACTGGCCACAGACCAGATAGTGGTTCTGGATCGTGAAGCTGTGGCCATCCTTCTCCGGATTCTCGAGGATGCGTGCAATGAAAGCCTGTTTGCTTTCAGGTGGTGCCTCTCCTCCCTTCACGGGTAGGCTTTGGGCAAGCTCACACTTTTCATCCTTGGCGTTTCGGAGTTGTTGGATGGGCATGTGCTGGTGGATCCTGCATTGGCACTGTTTGCATTGAAGTCCACTGTCTTTGGTGATCCATTGGCGTCCATCTTCCTTGCCCGTGACACTGATTTCTAAGAAGAGCGCCTTCTTCTCATCTCGGGTCTTTTGCCTTTTCTCTTTTCCACTTGCCTTCTGCTCATGGATGAAATCTCTGGAGTGTCCAGGAGGTACTTGATCCTTTGCACTGCCAATGGAGCCACCCTATTATATTTCCTGTCTTGCTCTCGAAGTTCACGTTCTTGGACGGCCACTTCCATAGCTGCCTTGTTAGCGTCTTGGTATCTGGTGCGGAGTGAGAGAGCCCTGTGGTTGGCATGACCTTAAACTGAGCTTTGGTGATGCTGAGAGCTTTGACCCGTTGGCGTTGGTCCCAGGTCACCAGGGAGGGGAGGTCGAAGAACTCATCTTGATGCTTGCCATACACCCATGCTTCCCAGCCCATGGCAATCATTCTCACGCCATACTACCAGGCCCTGCTTTGCGTCTGCCTGCCTGGCAGCACAGTTGTCACTGCTCCTTGACGATCCCGGCTGTCTCCACTGGTAGTTGCAATGCCAATGGTCATGGTCTGATGGCTCGTGAGCTGGATGGCATCTAGCTCAGTCATTGAGTTGCAAAAGCCCCTGCGCCCAAAACTCCAAGTTGATGCCCTGCTCAATTTCTTTCCGGTCAGCATCTTCCAGCGGTGGACAATTCTTGTTCGTTCGCTTGCATAACCAGAGCAGGTGAATGGCTGTTGCAGGCTGATTGCAATGCGGGCAGGTCAAATGCCCTTGCTCAGTTCCTTCTGACATCTTGGTGAAGATTGTGCCTTGGTGCCAAGTCTGTAGAGCCGTCTTTGTACGTGGATTGGCCTGACTTGTCATCCTTCTCCATGGCCCCCAGTCAAGAGGTTGTTGTACCTCTTGAAGCATTGTCCTCTTCTGGATGTTGTTGATGCGCTCTCACTTGTGCCCTTCTGAGCTCCTCTTTGATGTAGAACCATGAGGCATGCATGTTGAGCTCGTAGTCATCTTCACCATTGGAGCGGGGCTTTGACCACCTGGCTTGCTTGAGCCTGTCCTTGATGACTTGCCACGCCTTTGCCAGATCTCCGTGTAGGTGCTCTGGCCAATTTGCAAAACATTGCCGGTAGACCTTGATCTGACTTGCAAAAGCTTCATGGTCCGGGTCCTTGTGCCTTGGCTGCATGTCGTACATGGTGTCCATGTTTCCCGTCCTTTGCATGCCCATTTGTCCAGCCAATTGTGGATCTGAGGCGGAGCCGGGTTTGGGGAGCCATGCCCATGGCTTGGTGCCCCCAACTGATGCCCGCTTGGACGCCGCCCTTGTACAATTTGAGCCTGATTGCCCGTTGTGGTATCTTCAGGTTCTTGGATGCCTTGCTTCTCCGACTTCTCATCGTTTGGATGCGTCTCAAGCGGCCGGCAGTGCAGTCTACACCCAGATCCTTCATCACATCGTGGACCTTTGGACCATTGCTGGGTAGCTGTTGCTGAAGGAGCCTGTTGGCCTGGACATTCGAGATGATGAAACCCGTCTTCTTGACCGATAGTTTCAAGTTATCTTCCTCGAGGAGCTCTTTGATGTAGTTGTAGGCTTGGATGGCTATGCGTACAGCATCTTCCACGTCTCTATCAACAACATCAAAGCTGAGGTCGTCGATTCATAGGTCGGTGTGGAGGAAGGGATTTTTTTGCAAAAAGCTTTCAGGGCCTTTTGCAAATAGATCTTGGCTGCAAGTGGTGCTTGCGGGTCACCAGCCAAGATGCCATTCTCAGTCCACATAGGTGGTGAGGCTTCACCTTCTAGGACTCTGGTGCCCAGGTAGATTTGCATGGCAAAGGCCGCATGAGTGCCTGGGTGCGTGAGCCATCTCGCTGCTAGCTTCTGCAGGTTGATGCGGTCGTAGAAATTGGACATGTCCAGGAGTACTGAGATGACCGTCTTCTTGAGGGCATGGCTGCGCTCAGTGACAAAAGCCCTGCGCAATGCAACCTGTAGGCATTCTGCGCCTGGAATTGCTCTTTGCCACGGGTGTTCTTCTTCAAGCTGGTTCTGCCATCCTTGGTGTAGTTGTTGCCTAGTCGACACCAAAGCCTGTACATGGTGGCCACTAGGGCTATTATGGGTCGTTCAATTTCAGCTGTTTTGGGAAGCGTTGCAATGAGCGCCACCAGCCATTGATTTGGGACCATGGCCGTCTCCTCAATCTGATGATACATTTCCACCAGGTCCTTCATGGCAGCATACGGTAGAGCCTTGAGAAAGTCGAAGCCGACTCCGTCCAGTCCAGGTGCTTCGTTCGACAACTGCCGGATGGTGTTGAGTGAGCGGCTGCATTGTGGCCGCATGCTCTTTCGCCTTTTCAATCATGGCTTCCAATGAACTGACCCTGTGCTCACTGCCTCTGATGCCCCAAATTGTTCCCCATTGTTGGGCTCGTTTTTCCATGCGTTCTTGTCTTGGCAATTGCTGGAAAGGTCTCTGGAAAGCTTGCTCATCCCGCTTCAGACATCTGAAAAGCCCGCGATGGCCTTTGAGGGATGCCTTTGCCATTCTCTGTACATCTCAGTCTCTGCGGCAAAGCTCGTACTTTGATGAAGTTCTCTTTGCTCCTTGGTATGTTGAAGTAGGACTTGAAGGTGTTCAGGTTCAGGTTGGTTCCAAACCATGGAAAAAAGCAACTGGTAGTTCTGCCTGGGGATGCCAGCTTCATCATGCCAGCGCTGATCTATGCGCCAGCTGAGTTTCGCAAGGTGAGGGAGGTCTCGCAACAGATGAGCTGGTTTGTGTTGGATTTGCTGCAATCGTAGTTCAACTTGATTCCAAAGGCCATGCTTCCTTTCTTCCACAACCAGGCCTTTGAAGGGTCACCCGAGGCTTTTGCTGGAACTGCAGCTTGATTCCTCTTCCTTCTGTGGGGTTTTCCGGATTTTGCAAGACGTATCTTTCAATCTTGCTGTAGACAATTCCGGCCTGTCTGCTTATCTGGTTGCCCTCAAAATCCAGCCACTGCACTGATTGCTCCTTTGGCTCTATCTGACTCCATTCTTGCGTCATCTGCTCTAGTTTTGGCGCTGGATTGTATCGCGCGAGCTGCTTCACAGAGATTGGTTCCAGAGTCAGACCCAGGTGTAGAAGGAGTTGAGCATGTGGTCGAAAGGGCACTTCCCAACTGGCCTGGATGGTCAGGTCTGCACAGATCTGGTTTGTAGCTAGAGCCCAATCCAGCTCACTGCCTGTATTGCATGTTTCTTCACCTGTTGCAACAACTTGCACCTGCATTACTGTGCTCATGGTCGTGGCCATGAACTCGCCCGGTGTGATGTTGAAGTCACCAACGATGATGCACCAATGATTGACACAAGTGACGAAGGTGATTAGCCCTGCCCACAGTGCTGCATTTGTCTTACCTTGCACACCTTCCCCACACTTGAAATACGCACCAACCAGGATGATGTTGAAGTGATTGAAGCTCCACATAACAGCATACCACCCACACCCATCAATCATCTGATGCTGGACGTAATGGATGCGCTAGTGCGGTGGGAAGATCAGCATGATGCCTCCATTTGTTCCTCCTTTTGGGCTTTCAGCTGCTGCATATCCCATTGCACTTAGGCCCGGGGAGCTGAACCATTGCATGGTCCTGAAATGATCTTCTTCTCCAAGATGTGTTTCAACCACAAAGATGGGAGTTCTTGGACGGTCCCCCACCCATTGTCGAACTTCATGACCAAGTGACGTCACATTGGCAAAGGCAAAATCAATACCTTCTTGGCACCGTCTTTTTGCATCTGGCTCACTGCTTACCACGTTTGATTGACTTGTAGGAAAATCACATCTGAGATGTTCTGGCAGCAGCTGCTTTGATGGGATGGCCCAAACCTGCACTATCTGCTGTTTGATATTGTCTTGGAGGTAGGGTAGGGCTCGAGGATAAGCACCGTCATCCACCAGCCAGTACAAACCTCTGTAGATGAAAACAGCATAGAAGTGGCCACTTTTATGCCCATCACCAGTGTGACAAAGAAGCCCAACCAAAGAGTACTGCTCTGTTCTGGTTGTCTGCCCATCGTAGCACACTGGCAGATGGAACATGGACGGCACTTGTAATGGCAGGTGATGTTTGGTCCATTCCCCTTTGGCATGGGTGTATCTTCCAATTTGCGCCACCCATGGTCCTTCCCCTGAGAGCACTTGCCCTTCCGCCGTGTTCGCCCATTTGGAAATCAGGGTCTCAAACTCTTGCCCTTCATTCTCAGGGAAGATCAGGTGAGTGGGGAAGTCATTTCAAAGATGAATTTCCTGTCTGAAGTCTACGTGGTGGTACTGTCTGATCACCTTGTTGGAGTCCGAGAGGCGCACCAATTCCTGAACAAAATGAGACGCATCATCCTGGACCATGTCATCGAATTGCTTCCACAGCGGCTTGAGGGTTGCCAGCGTCGTGATGTTGACCACGTCCAAAGCTGCCATGACTGCTGCCGTTGTCCGCTGCCAAAGCTGTGGGCCTTGAAGAAAACTCCCCGCCCAAGCCCATAGCCTGAAAGGTCCATTTGCAAAACACCTGTTTCGGTAATTCCCCAACCGGCTTTGCAGGTTTTGGACCACATAGTCCAAACTGGTTTGAACTCGATGTTCTTGTTCCTCTGATTGTGGGTCAGAGGCCTCATAGTGGGTGCCCATGTCGTCGTCCATTGTGCCCAGTCCCCCGCAAAAACTAGGGAAATGGTCTTCTCCCTTGTCAAAAAATGGCTTCTTTTCAGAAGCCTTGTCCCCAAGGCCAGGCCACTGGAGCGCGCCCCATGTCTCCTTGCCTGAGCCAAATGCGTCATATGCATGAACTTGCTGATCAGCTTGTACCCCAAGATGAGCAGCATGATGCGCATATGTATATGTGTCCCCATGTACCTTCTGCCTGTGAGAGTTTGACTTCCTTCGTTTCATGACATTCTCACCCAGCTTGTTCGCGAACTCTTTGGCCTGCTCTGCGGACACTTGCATGCCTAAGCTGGCCATAACCGTCAGCAGGTTTTCTGCTGTGATTTCATCCTGCATGGATTCGTCTGCTTCCTTCTCCTTGTCCTTCTCGAGCTGCTGGTTGTAGAGGTGGGTTGCTTCTTGCAATTCCTTCTGCACCGTCTCGATCTTGGCCTGGATCTCATTCAAATCCTGCAGGAGCTGGTGTATTGTTGCTTCACATTGTCTGCTCGAACTTGAATCGATGCCTTCTTCTCAGACAGTTGCTTGAGTGTGCCAACTGCCTGTTTCACCTTCTGGTTCAAAGGTGGTTCACTCTTCTGTGGCTCAACTATCTTTTCAACTGCTTCTTTCAAGTCCGTTGGCAGGCTTTGAAGGTGTTTGTTCCTTGATCAAGGTCGGCAGGTCAGGTGGCGGAGCTGGCTCCGCTGCTTTGACCCCCATGGCCTCAAGCTGGGTGCGTAGGGCTTCAGGGACGCTAGTCCAATGCTCTTGAAGCTTCTTCTCAATGCCCTTTGCTTTCCCTTTGCTCTTCCTGGGTGTTCTATTGCGTAGATGAGGGAGCTGTTGCTGCTTCCATTGCCGCCCACATACATTGCATGTCATAGAAGGCTTGGATAGAAGCCGGTCTTCCCAGACCCATGCCTGTCTGCAGCCGTTGCAAACAAGGTAGTTCCTTCTCATTCTCCAGGATGATGGTGTGGCCACCCTTCTTCTCGGTCCGGACCTCCTTGGGGTTCTCGTGTAGTGCCCTGCCAAGCTTCCTAAGTCCTTTGAGCCGAGATCTTGAGCCTGTGTGTATATATTCCATATTATATATATATATACATCCACACATTTCAGCCGTATTCTCTGCGTCTTTCCCACTGGCGGGGTAGGCACGAGAGCTCCGATTCTTCGCATAATCAGAACGACTTTTTGGGCCGTCTTTTTTGAATTTGTTTCTGATAGAAAAACACAAGAGTCAACAAACAATCATGATAGTCAACGGAATGTTTCCGAGACAGAAGCTTGTTTCCAGTGCTTTCCCAGTCACACATTTGGCGGGCGACAAGCAAATGGCACAGTCAGATGCACATTGGGTGCAGGTTCGGTTGGATGTACCTGTCAGACTCGGCACTCTTGTTTTGCAGTGTTTAACCAACATCCCTGAGCAATCCCTATCACAGCGATTTTTGTCAAGGAAGAATCCACATGTGACAACTTCTGACAAAGCGTTGCTTTCAGACCTGGCCTGTGCCTTCCGGATAGTAACCGTCAGGACACATGTCTTCACAGGTCCATTTCGAAGGGTTGAGATATTTTGAGTTGGCGCAGTGCAAACACCTAGGCCAAAACAAATGGGAAACAACAACAGCAAACAACCAATACAAAAGAATCAAGCACTCTCACCTCATCGTTGCGATTCCAGGCACTCTCCATTGGTGCTGCATTTCAAACAATTTGGTGGGCAATCTGAATCGTCTAGTGACCTCCGAAGCATAAGGCAAAG
The DNA here is from genome assembly GCA_963970005.1 of Durusdinium trenchii. Lineage (NCBI taxonomy): Eukaryota > Dinophyceae > Suessiales > Symbiodiniaceae > Durusdinium > Durusdinium trenchii. The sequence goes on along the minus strand of CAXAMN010022206.1, from coordinate 846,488 downwards.
TTCTACAACAATGCAAAAGCAACACTACTTCGAAGCTGCAAGCAATATCAGACATGCAGTCTATCAAACTGCAGCCTGCCGTCCGCAAATATGAAAACATCTTCTGATCTGCCTGGCCCAGCACACGCCCTCCAGCGTGGTCAGAAAGAAAAAAATCAGAAGTTATGCCAACATAGACGACCCCAAATAACTTGACCAGCAGGAACTGTTGTTGTGGATGGCAAAATATGGCAAATGGTGTAGGTTCATGTTGTCGGCATCCTCGCCGTTCAAGCAACATAGGAAAGCATTGGAACGAAAGCTGGCAGACGCCAACAGCATAAGAGGAGAACCGTGCAGAAGAGACAAGATTGACAAGATCCAAACAGCACAGAACACCCTGAACAACATGGGCAAATAACAGGCAAACAACAGGAGGACAAAGGAGGGACTCTGGCTGTGGACACAGGAGGACAACATACACAGGCCTTGCAGGTGTGACAAGGCTGTGGACAAGGCCAAAACAAAGCAGGGACAGGTGTGGGAACACTGGAAAAACAGGAGGACAACATCCAGACACATGATTCGCCAGTGCAGCCACAGATTGTGGTATCAGAGAACCCCAACAACAAGCTGATCCTATGCAAATGCAATACAATTGCGCTTGCAACGTGCCTGCACTTGCAAGGTGGTTCTTTCGGAGGTCCTTCGATGATTGAAAGACTTGGTAACTCCATCGTTTGTACGATCACCAGCAACACCCAGCTTGACTTTCCAGTTCTAACTCCTATCAATTGCATGTTTGTGCAAATGACTGAACCACATGCCAAACAAAATCCCGGCAAAGCCTTGTCGACTCTGCTTGCGCCCGTGCTCATGAAGGATCTCCCGCATGTAGGCCTTCAGTGGCAAAACTACAAACGGCACAAATGACTTGTGCATGTGTATATATATATATAGTAATTGTAGTAATAGTAAAAATAATATATAATAGTAATAGTAATAATGATATAATAATAGCAATAATAGTACATGAACCATCTTGACAGTTGGATTTATTTGGTATTGTTGAATCCCCCAGACCCCGACCGAGAGCCACTGAAGCATCGTTTGATGCTGCAACCTGCAAAAAATAACCTGAAACCAACTGGAACATGGTCTTCCAGACCTCACCGGAGCTTTGCACGCTTGAGACCTTGCAGTCCAGAACCTGCCTGGACCTGGAAAAGCTTCTGGAACCTCCTCAAACGGTCTGGAACTCTACCGGCACCCACAATGGAGTGGAAGGGAGTTCCTGCCCCACTACCTTTTCTGCTGGTGAAATCAGATTGGGTGAGGCAAGGCGAGGTTGGATCTGGCAGTATGAGAGACAAACGGCTTGATAAAGAAAGGCCTTGATGACGCATATTTATATATATATATACATCATATGTATACTTGAGAGGCGGGGAACGAAAGCGATGACAACGACGAATGTGATAACACCTTTAAAATCTCCTGGGGATGATGTTTGTGATGTCGCGTGTTTAGGGGGTGGGGGAGGCCCCCCCTTAATCAATATCGCTTCAACTCGTTAAGGCGGGGAGGGTCCTATTGATTCGCTTCACACGAAGGGGGGGGGGGGGCTGTTTGAAGTCATTGTTCAATTGATCCCTTCGATTTTGACCTATCTAATAGCAAACTAGAACTTCAGCTGACCTCCTTCCGAGATGGCTTTCGTGACATATATATATATCATATGTGTATATATATATATATACATGTGTATATATATATATATATCATGTATATATATATATATCATATGTATTATATATATATGTCATATATATATATGATGAAATAAATGGAAAACCAAGTGAATTCAGGCTCTACCACCACACCGCTGCTCTCAAGGTGGGCAAAGCAGGTCTGGACCTGAATCTGTCGGGTGGAGTTCCGTGCCACCACAGCAACCCACAACATACAGCTAGCTAGAAGTGGGAATTCGAACAATAAGAGTCTCAAAAGAGCCTGCGAGAAGCTTAGAAAAGGTTTGAAGTGTCGCAAGTGAAGTGTAGACACTTGTCAAACCAAAGTGAAAAAAGTCTTCAAAAATGAAGTTCCCAAATCATGCCCATCAGGTTTCACCTCCACAGCTACAGCTAGCTGAACTTTCTGTAGGACAATTGAAATTTAGCCTGAACACAGCGCGTTCTACAAAAGAACACCATGAATGACGAGCCACCGTAGTAAGGATAGCGTGAAGAAAGCCAGAAAAGAGGCCCCAAGTCTGGCCTTGAACAGGCAAGCAAACATGCTCTCCCTCAAGAACCCACATGGAACATGGACATTGTGCAAGGAGCCATGTCTGAAAGATTTCGCTAGTAACCGATAGTAAGAAGTTTTGAAAACCATGTAAATTTCTGGAAAAAAACTGCTCTTGATCTCGCAACGAAACCCTTCGTTTCGAGGCTGCTGCCATATGTGTAGAACCTTACAGCGTGCAGCAGATTCACGGCAAAGAGATGTAGCCCTCTCCGAAAATGAAAAGCTTCCACTTTTGCCGAGGCATTATATAGCTATGAGAACTGGGGTTGGTGGAAAGAACAAATGCAAAAGTTAGACTCCAACTTTTTTGACCCATTCAGCTATCAATCGAATCTGTTCACTCAACCTCATACACACTGGCCAACATAATACAATAAACCATTGACAAAACATTTTTTGGCATTTTCGATTGGCACATTCCAACGCAGCCAACATGAATATCTCACAACACAACCTAACACAACAATCATCAACCAACTAGAAGAATGTCATGTGCAACAAACACAAGGCCAAAAAGTTGCAAAACAATGATGGGCAGGGTGACCTAAAAATATCCATGTCACACTATACTGTGTAACCCAGTCAGGGGATTTCACGTTCAATCAAATACAACATATTAACATTGTGGCAACCTGCTGTTTCAATGAAAAGTGCGCACCTACTGAAAATGAATTCAATCTTCTGAACACGTTTCTTCCAACAGCCTCTTGCCAACAAGCAACAAGTCAGCAAACAATTTGTCAAACAAATAGAACAAGAATCAACTATATAAATCCTTCCAACCACAAGACGTTTGACAACTCCACAAAGGAAAGGAGATGATCCAGTTGCAAGCCTTGGATTGAATGCACCAACCCGAAATGGCAGGATGAGTTGTGCCTTGAAGCGCAGCTGAGAAACCGTGGAACAGGCAAACTAACATTAGAGAGGATTTTGGTACATTGGTGGCTGGAGCACTAGCACTCGAGCCAGCTGTAAAAGAGTTCCAATATCCTGGGGAACATGTTGTTGCAATCATGGGAGTGACTGAATAACATGAAAAGTTGACGAGCAACTATCACATTTGGATTGTGCCATGCTTTAAACTAATGATGCCACCGACACTGATTTGTTCGCAACAGCAGTGGCTGGCACATGCCTCAATAAACACAAAAGCCACCCATAACATTGAGAACATGCAATTGCAGCCCCAATTTTGCCAATGACCGAAGTATGAAATATGGAACATATTTTGCAACTTTCAAGCAAAAACACACACAATCCAAACGGCCCACTCACTCCTGCAAATTTTTGAGCTCAAGATTTGACATGTGGAAAACTTATCACAAAACCACACCTCGATTGTGATCTTCGAAAAGGAATCGTTTCAAGTTATTGTGTTTCTGCACAAAACAAATGATGTGAATCATGTTTGGTCGTAGTATGAGAGGCGAGAGGTTACATTCTTGTCTACCCACCCCCATGTTCCTCATTGTTTTTCCGACGTTCTAGACATTGAAGAAAAGTGCTCAATGACTCAAGGGCGATAATCAGTGATGCATGAAACATTTCTACCTTCCGCTCTCGAAGTCCCAAACAAATTTGAATATTAAGGACCCCGTAGTAAGGGGATGGACTCGCCAGTGATAAGTTCCCATCAGTGAGTGGTTGGGCATAAAGACAGGACGCGCTATATGCACTACGCACCAAACTTTCGATCTGATGGTTGAACGCAGAGTCGGGTTTTCTACAGGTGAGCCAGTTTTGGAACCGAACTAGCGAGTGTTTTTAATGTACAGCGTTCGCCATTGGGCGCCAAACATTCAAGCCTTCAGTGAGAAAAAGGCCAATGCGGCAACAATCCGAACAACCCGCAGTCCAAGATCATCGAAGAAAATGATATTAGGGTTCCTTTGTTTTGAACTGTCCTCCATCACATGAAACTTCACTGTCCAGAAGGAGCGGCAATCAAATGGCTCAGTTTGGTGGTGGGTCACATTTTCGTCCCGGCGCTTGGCAGCACACATCTTCAAAATGCTGATGCTGAAAACAAATTCACCCTGCACTGTCCTCATAGACGCTGGACTGCACCACGCGCATAGCTCGACCAACCTGCGGTTAATCCCCAGCATGGCAGCAAGCAATCTGGTGGTAGCAACTTCCGCTTTGGGGTACCACCCACGCAAACCCTTCTACTTTGCGCTGCTTGCGTCATCAATTGACTTGTTCTCATTTTTCTTTCAGGATTCCCCTTTCACGTTCGTAGCCGCAGCCCGCAATTTTTTTCCATCCTTTTTCTTTCCCTTCAGGATCTTGCAGCCTTTGAATTCATCCTGAACCTCTGTCAAGTCCATCCTCAGTTCTTCAGTTTCTGTCTTCGTCCATTGTTGATCCCTCATCTTTCTCACGTGGCTCTTCTCTTCGGCGAGCTGTCGAATCCTCTCTCTTCTGCTTCTTGCTGTAGTCCCACTTCACCATCGACTTACATAGGTTCAAGGGCCCAAGAAACCCCAGTCGTGAGACAATGGCAAATATAGTTCACTCCATCATCGTCTTCTTGCCTTGCCGCTTTGATCTCTTCTCGCGCGCTTCCTTTGAGCAACGCCATTCACCATTTCAATCACCATTGCAATCTTGGTTCCATTTCCTTTGAACGCTTTGCCCATCTGTCTGCACTGTGACATTTCAGTCCTTTCAACCTGGTTTTGCTATGCCTCGTTTCCACAATTTCTCAAGTCGGGGCGCGCGCGACAGAGGAGTTGATGAACATATCAAGTGGGCGTGCCATCAAAGGAGGGTGCAGCCCCAGTCGAAGCGCATTTCAAAGACCCCTCCTCCTCCACGATCAGTCACACCGACAGCACCACGGTCAGCGTAGCTCAAAGGAGAAAGTGCCACTGGTCATAATGTCTTTGAAGATTCTCTGAGTTGTCTTCCGTGTGAACTCTGTTGAACTCTGTTGGATGGTCTCGATCGTTTCAATCTCTGTTCCAGTCGGGGGTTGATGCCACCAGTTTCTTGCGTCTGTCTTGCGCAATTTTTTGGCGAAAATGAGATCTGCTGGGTTGATTCTGTTACAAAATCGCGGCCCTTTTTCCTCTCCGAATCACTGTGCAAATTTTGTACATGCGCGCGTGTCATCTGTGCGAAGGACCATGCCAACTTCTGTCACCCCGCCTTGGACTTTGACAATGGTTCTGTCGACATTCTGAATTCTCTCGCTCAGCTTTTCACCTGGTTCCTTTCTTTGGCCTCTTCCAGGTGCTGTCACAATTTTTTTTGCCGTCGATGTCGATGATGGGTTCCACTCTTTGCTGTCTGCAGACATCATGTATGGGTCGACGTCTGATTCGGTAACCAAACGGTCGGATTCGGGAACTATGATTCGGTAACCAAAGCGCTGATTCGGTAACCAGAACGTCTGATTTGGTAACCAAAGCGTCTCATTCGGTAACCAAAACCGCTGATTCGGTAACCGGTAACCAAAACCCACTGATTCGGTGACCAAAACCGCCGATTCGGTAACCAAAGCCGCTGTTTCGGTAACCAAAACCGCTGACTCGGTAACCAAACCAGGAAACCAAAACCAAAAACATTTCCAAAAGAAGAAACTGATGACCCGGGTTTAGCAGCAGTAGTAGTAGTAGCAGCAGCAGGAGTAGTAGTAGCGGTAGTAGGAGTAGGAGTAGTAGTAGTAGTAGTAGATGTTGTAGTAGTAGTAATAGTAGTTGTTGTTGTTGTTGTAGTAGTAGTAGTGGTGGTGGTGGTAGTAGTAGTAGTAGGTGGTGGCTGGCAGCAATGAAGGCGGAACCTGGTAGGCAACGATTGGGAAAACCACAGCCTTCAAACCCGGTATTTCCACAAAGTCGAGAATGAAGGACAGTGTGAGGTGACCACCAGGGTTCAAAAGGGAGTGTCAAGAGGCTTGCACCTCCCGTACCTCCCCCCGAGGGGGGAGGTCACAAACGAAGCACACCAAGCATACTCAGCTCACAAACAGCTCAGCGAAATGAACTAAGCGTGACGTGCTTCTAGGAGAGACAACCCAGATGACGTGTGCTGCAAAGGTCTCGTTTAGTCATCTGACTGCATCTGACTGCATCTTTCAAACGTGGCCAGAACAGTCAGCCAATCCATGCAGGGCCCCACGAACTATCCGAAAATAAGTGAAGAAGTGAGACAAGGTGAAACGCCGTTTTCCTAATTCTGTACACTGTACTCATCCAGATCCACTACGCGGGTAGCAGTCTGGGACTGTCTAACTACTCAGGTCAACGAAAGGCAAGCAGCACAGCACCATAGAGTGGGACTCCTAGGACCAGCACACGGGTGCAAGTCGAAGCACTAGCAAGCACTAGCGACATTGCATTTGCAGTCATGCGTATCGAGCGGTCCTATTGCAATTCAAGTCCTAGTGACAGGCACTCCTGCATGGGTCCTCCTGGATGGTTTCTTGATGGACAGTAGACACGTTTGGACACTCTACGGGGGTAGCGTCTGACCTGGACTAGGCCAGCACACAGGTGCCAGCAAAAGCCTGGCAGCCGTCAAATCGCCAGAGCATGTCTTTAATTGAGGGCAGGAAAGGAGTCGTCTGCCCATTGATCATCGTCTTTTTGGCTGCGTGGCAGCCACCGAACCCACTTCGGCATATCTAGGTTATCACATCTAAGAAAAGCATTTGCACGAGCATATGCTCCCCTCCAAGTCAAGCTTTTGTCAGTTCTTTCAAATCGATTGAGCTGCGTGCACCCTCCAAATGCTCGTCTTGCAATATAGAGTAGTGTAGGGGGCACATGAACCTCCGTTAAGGAGGCACATTTTAGGAAGGCCTCCTGTTGGATCTTTCGGAGTTTGTCCGGAAGCTTGAGAGTTCGCAAGTGCTTGCAGTGTGCAAATGCACAACTCATGATTTCCTTGATTTCCGTCCTTGAGAGGTCCACTAGTTGCAGCTGCAAACAGCGTTCACAGGCTGCTGATCCCATCCATGAGAAGTCTGGAGGCAAGTTCAGCTCTGTTAGGCCAGCTTCTAAGAAGCAGCATTCCGGTAAGCATCGCATCAGTCTGGTAGGTTTGTGCTCCGATAGCTCGAGGTTGATGTGACGCAACGCTGTGCATTTGTGGAAGGCTCGAGGCCTTAGCTCTGCCTGCGGCGCAAGCTGGTTGACAGTGTCGTTATTGATTCCAACTTGTAGCAAGGCAACGCACTCTTCAAATACCTGTGCTCCAAATTCTCTACAACCTGGGGCGAGGACTCTGCGCAGTGCATAACAGCGGCTAAAGACTCGCGTTTGCAGGCTAATAACTGTGCTGTCTAGATGCACAATCTGGAGATGTTGGCAATTGTGCCATGCACACTCTCCTATGATCCGATAACCTGCATCAACTTGCACATGCCGTACCCTTGCAAGATGCGAGAAAGCTTGTGGGAATATTCTGTCACTGGCTTGAAAGGGGACTCGGAGGGCTTTGGTTTCTCCTTGCATTTGTCCCTTATGTTCAGCTTTCTCTGCACAGGGGCTCACGACGACCGTAAAGCAATTACAGTCCCGCAGGGTTTGCCAGATGGGATCGACTAACTTCTGTTGCGAATTGCGGCAGACAAAGTCCAGCTCGCAACAAAAGGTGCTGCTTGTGCCTAGTTCGGGAAGTTGTTCCAGCACCGCATTTTCAAATTCCTGAAGACGGTCATATTCTTGCAGTTCAATTGTTAGCTGGGCTTCCTCCCCCGCCAGTGTGGTCAAGATCAGATGTATGACCATTGACCTTTCTTCGCTCCACTGTGAGGTAGACACAGACATATGGTCAGCAAGCATGGCAGGCACCACCCTGTGCAGCAGCGCTCCCTTATCGTTGAGCCAAAATACATTGCGGCAGACTACGGACATGGCGGGTCCTCCATTATTGACCATGACTACCAGCAGCTACCGCTATTGGCCCATAAAGGGGAACAACTGCACGGGCAGTCATTCATAATTAATTCACGTAATTTGTTGTCAGGAAAGGATCACTTCACCCAAGACCAGAGATGTATCCCATGTCCGGGATCATGTGTAACCAAGGCGGCCATCTCATCTCTGGACAGATGGCGAAAGCATTTTCTTCTGCGTAAACCCCTCGCCATTTGCGCCGACCTGGTAGTTTGACGAGTCTCCTAAGGGCTGTGCAGTCCAAGAAAGCCCTACTCCCTATGTATTTAAGAGGCTTACGCCTGACAGCCGGGCGCCGGCCAAGCAGGGTGAGGGTTTGTGTGAAACGCGCGGACGATGAGGGTGTGCAGGGCTGAGTACTCTCTCTCTTTCTCTGTCGCTTTGTCTTGGTCCTTTTCATCCTCGCTGCATACTTGGATTTCCGTCGAGTTTCTGTCTCTGTCTCTGTCTTCTCTGTTTCTGTCTCGGTACTCTCTGTCTCTGTCTCTCTCTCTCTCTCTCTCTCTCTCTCTCTCTCTTCGAGACTTGGTGGAGCTATCTGGTGCGCATCTTGGCCCTAGGTTGGGCCAAGTTGAGCCCATGTGGTCTATGTTAGGTACATCTTGGGCCCAAGTTGAGCCTATGTTGGGCCTAGGTCGGCCTATGTTAGGCCCATGTTGGCCTAGGTTGGGCCTATGTTGGGCCTATGTTGGCGTACGTTGGCCTCATGTTGGCATATGTTGGCCCTATGTTGAGCCATCTTGGAGGCTATGTTGGGCATACGTTGGCTATCTTGGGCCTATGTTGGGGACATGTTAGGCAACTTCTGTGCCCAACACCCACGAAATGTCGATTAAGCCTGTCCGCGCGGCACGCATAACCGACACCACCGGTGCCCTGTTAGACGCAAGTCATGTCCGCCGAAGGCCACGAAACACTGTAAAAAACGATGTTTTCCACATCATGCGCAATCATGCTGGTAGATAAAATATAAATAACATAAAAATCCGTCAAAAATCTGTCGACACGCTTCGGGCGGGGGTCGGGCGGAGGTCGACCAAAAGGGTCGGCGGCAGGGGCGGCGAGCGTATATAACCTTCGGTTACCAACCGAAGGCCTCCGGCAAGGACACGGGCCCGTGGCCGGCGCCCGGACTTTAGTGAGGGCGGTATGGCAAGTTCTGACAGGGCTGCACAGTTCATGAAGGCCTTGACCCGAATGGTATGAAGAGTCGGCGGGAAGCTGACTTCCCTGAGGCTAGCGCAGTGCGCGAAAGTGAATTCTTGGATTTCTTCAACTTTCGTGTTGGAGAGGTCAACTTTCTTGAGTAGGTGGCAGCTGTCACAAGCATGTGCACCTATGACCGAAAAGCCCTGGGTGAGCGTAAGCGTCGTAATTCCTGTGGAGCTGAGACAGCCAGGTGCTAAGTCACTGGCAGCAGTTTGCGGCAAACTCCCGCCTGGGGAGTGAAGCTCTCGCAAGGTAAATTCAGCAAGGTTGATACAACCTTGAAAGAGATAGTGCCCAAACTTGGTGTCGTCACTAAACCGATTAGCGACTCCTTCAGCTGCATACACCCATTGTAACGAGCAGCACTCCGCAAAGACTTTGTAGCCAAACTGCCGGCAACCGGGGGCAGAGACACTGTTGAGCAGTTTGCAATTTCGAAACGCATTATCTGAAATGCCCACGACAGTGGCCGGCAATTTGACGATGCGGAGCTGTCGGCAATTTTGCCAAGCATCTGCACCGATGAGCCTGATACCTGACTCAATGCTGACATGACGTAGACGCGGTACACCTGCAAAGGCCCCTTCCGGGACTATTTCCTCTGGGTTCATGGGGACGTGAACAGCAAGCGGGGCGTTATATATGGGACACCCTTCTAGGAGTTCCTGCGTGCGCAGGGTTTCACTGCAATCCCTAAAGATCATGCAGTATTCCATGCTCTGCTGCAGCTTGTCCCAGATTGGGTCCTCTAGGTAGGTCTGTGTGGCCAGGTGCAAAAAATCGATTGAGCACCCAAACACTTTGAGGTCAGTCACAGAGGCAAGATAGTCCATAACCTGATCCTCGAGGTCTTCAAATCGGTCGAATTTTGCAACACTGACAGAGACATGCATTGTCATGCCCGAAAGGGCTGTTAGCACCAAGCAGCAGTCCATAACCGGCTCATTCTCGAGGGGGGCGCTGGCCCTAGAGAGGCCGGCAGGTTCCATGGGTGGTGGAGTCCTTCTACTGCTATTTGAGCCAAGAACTGCCTACTTTGATCGTTTGCTATTTATTGCTTATTTGCGACGGCGGTGATACAAGGTTGTCACACATCAGAAAAGCATTGCGATCTCTTTTTTATTAAACCAAAAAGCTTCTCATGCATCCGTCTCGGATATACTTTTCTGAGTGCTGCAAACTCCCCCTACGTCTGCTCTCTGCGAGTCAGTATTGCTCGGTGTGGTATTTGGCTTATCTAGCTTGATGAGCTCATTTGGTTTGTCCTCTTGCTTTGATCTTGTTCAACTTCGGTTTGGTCGTATTGCATTGCTTGGATGGGGTTGGTAAGGTCCATTGCGCTATAGAAAGTGTCAAACCTCGACCCTGCGCGTTCAGCATATAGGGCGTCCATGTCTGTTAAGTATCGTGAATGACAGTACCACCCGACCCTGCGCTGCCACTCCGCGTCCGTGATGGCATTATGCATCGGGAGCGCATACGGCAGTGCTGTTTTATCCTTGAGGCCAGCCGGGTATCCTATCTGATAGTATCGCTTGAGAAGGTCTTGAGGGGTGGCAGTCAGCGTCCCTCTTTTGGCCAGAAGTTGCCAGTTCTGCCTCGATAGGACTACCGCCAGCCCAGTGAGGAGCCATCTGGAGATAACCTCATATTTATTACCCGTGCATCTAGCTGCATAAGTGTCTTTGGCTCTGAGTAGGAGGCTTTGCCTGAAGGAGAAACAGCCTTGTCCTTCTGGCGCCACATAAGTTTCTTCATCCTCCTCCTCTGCCTCCTCCTCAGCCTTCTTCGCACTGGCGGGTTCTATAGGAGTGCCTTCCTGTGTTTGTGGGGTCGGCCCGACTGCCCGGTTCTGTTTTCGAGCGCTGGCAGTTTGAAGGGCAGTTCTCCGGGGTTCAGTCTGGCACTTGGCCTGTGCGGGGGGCAGCACTGCTTGCACCACTTCTGGCCACACTGGTACTTCAATTTTTTGTAGGTGGATTGAAAGGAGACCATTTGGCCCAGATTGCCATCCAGCAGTCCTTGCTCGTGAGCCCCTGCAAGATTGGGTGTGTGTTCGAGGGACACGGGCATTCATATGTGCCCACGACGATGTATGGGCTGTTGGTTTCGCTTTCACTATTATGCTTATATTCTTTTCCGTCCTCTGGAGTGATTTCTGTGAAGAGCAGGTCTGTCTTCATGCGTGCTACCAGCTTGTGCACGAACTGGACCGGGAAGTGACATGTATGTGATGGATAGGGAGGTCCGGCTTGCCTAGGCTTTGATTGCGGCCAAAGGACATTACGACTGTTTGCATGAGCGCCAAGGTTTTGCCTGTGGCTTCAATGTCTGGTGTGCCTCCCTCCTCTTTTGCTTTCCATACAGGGGTCCCATTGGCTTCTTCAATTTTGGACTCGCAGGCCTTGGCACAATAGGACAAGAGTCCATATAGCCAGTAGGGCGGGTCAGCATAGAGTGCTAGCCCCAGTGTGTCCGCTTGTGCGCCAGCACTTGTGTCTAGTTTGAGAAAAGCAAAGAGTGACGCAAGACGTCTGGCTAACTCCCCACCAATGTTGTTAAAGTCATATACGATATTCCTCATTACCTCACGCGGCAGTGTCCGAAAGTCGACTCCGCGGAAATTAAGCTCAGCAACTCGGCGGTAAAGGGTAACCCTCAGCAGCACACTGATGTGCGTACCTGAACACTAAGACGTGCCAGGGCCCACTCTTGTGGCAGGTTAGCATAAAGGCTCACAGGGGGCGCCACTGGCGGCAGTATCGTGGTTGCGTCTTCTTAGTACTAGTGTGGGTACTATGCTTCACTGCTTGCGTTTGGTAACGAAGCAGCGAATGCAGCATCAACTGGTCCCGACTGGTCATCTGCCTCTGCGAGAAAAATTTCTGTTGCGGGGGCTTCCTCCTTGGTTGATGTGTGCACTTCTGGGTCATTTGTATCCGCAACTGGCATCTGCGGATTAGTGGCCGCTGTTGCAGCTGACCTTGCGTGTGTGTAGTCGAGACTGAATTGCATCAATCATCCCCTGCTCTGTAACCCGTCCCTGTGGGTACTCAGCTGGTTTGGCCACCTTGGACTTGACTGCAAGAGGCCCTTGCATCCTGGGCCGCGCTGTTGCCTGTGAGGCAGGGGCCTTGTCCACACCTTTACCTGCACTGCGAGCCGGGCTGGTTGGGCTATCTGGGCTAGCGGCAGATCGCCTTGTCTTATCCACGTGCGAAGCGCCACCTCTACGCGCTTACTAAAGACGTGTCGCTACAAGCACGCGTGCAAACGACCTACGTCCCACGAACGAACGGACGAGCGACCGAGACGACTCACAAAAGCGGGCGCAAAGCAAACTCCAGCAAACTTTTCACTCAGGCAGCTCCGGCTTCGGTTCACCACCCCAACAAACAAGGTGTCATCTTTGTGCTTCCCAGAACTTCACATTTGTCTTCGTGACATGTCTTTCATGCCTTGTCTGCTCTCTGAGCCAAACGGTAGGCGATCAAAAGCTGCTATAGCGGATCACCTTTCAAATATCAAATTTCTTCTCTACGTGTCAAGTTCCAAAAACTCAAGACACGTACTGCACTCTAGACACAGAGGTTCCCAGTGCTTCGGGAAAAGAAGAAACACACGAAAGTGCCGTCGAACATTCTCCTCATCTAGCACTTAAAATCCTATACATCTCGTGTGTTCAAATATGCACACAACCAGCTCCAAAGCTTGCTCCAAAACGTGAATTCCATCCATGTCTCAAAGACACCTCAGATGGTCAGAATGACCAGCTGGGCACCCTTCCAACCGTGCTACCAGATGCAAGCAACCAAAAGGCTTTCACCATCCATCGTTGTGCATCTCACATGCTCAGCCACCATCGCATAGCCATGCAATGCAGCATTCACAAAAGTCACACTGCACCAAATGGATCTCTGACCCCACAGCTAACCAAGCAAAGCCTCAAAGGCCCACGATGCAGCGCAAAGCTCTCACCACACATCCAAGCATCGTGAGTTCAAACATGCCAGTCAGCAAGGATGCCGCATGGTTCATATTGGATTTCCACACCCCCTTTTGGCATCGTTGCTCACGCCTTCTTCTTCAAGATCCTCCGATCTTGCGTGCCTGGAATAAAGGTCGGCAGCTGGTGCTCATCTGCCTTTCCATGGCGTGCCTCATAGGCCTGCGCATAGGAGATGAAATCTTTGAACTGCCCCTTCATAGCGTTAGCCCGAGCCATCAACCAACGACAATACTGCACATGGTCAGAATTTGTCGATGCACGAGGCTCCTCATAGCTCAATCGCTCTGCTGCAACTTTGCCACTTGTCATTACGGTCAGCCCCCATGTCGATAAGTCCGGAATTCCTTCCGGCAAGCCAGCCTTGACAGTCTGCTCAAGTTCCGGTGCTTCCGGCATCGACACTGCAGCATAGCTCCCAACTCCTCGAGCTTTCGGGCGTGGCTCCATGTCATCACCCCGACGCTTTGCCGCATCAGTCATAGCACCTTGGGTCATTGCTCCACTTCCTCGAGAAGCTTTTGCCACCAATCTCGTGAGCAGCTCTTGCTCCTCACCCGTCAATCCGACCAAATCGAATTGCTCATCAGCTGCTTCAGCCGCACTTTGGCTTGCCATGGCTCGCACACGATACTAAGGCCAAGCTGTTTCAAACAAACTTAACCAAAAGGAAAACACCGAACCGGCAAAAAGCCCCCCAAAAGGAACCTCCACCGGAAACTGCCGAGAGCAAATCGCTCGCCAAAGCCCACTTCACACAAGCTTGAGCGAGAACGCCTCACGCTCTCACCTTCCACGAACTGCGTTCAACGATCCTTCGAATTTCTACGTTTCGCTTCACGAAAACAACTCCAAAGAAGCGTTCCAAATGCACGTGTATTTTTGCCATTTTATGGTCCTCCTTTGGAACCAATCAAAAAACTTTTCTTGGTGTACATTCGCACATGCACAAGAAATCACTCACAGCGGTGTGCGCGCACCTGTGCATACATGTCCTATGGTATGCATGCTTCTATGATGCTCACAAACACCCACACAAAATGCCAATCTTTGGGCAAACTATTAGGTGCCATACCTAAGGTCGTGACAACTAAATCTAAGCTCCAAGCTAAGGCCACAGCGATCTAAGGCTCCGATCTAACTCTAGGCTCCATACGCTATGGTCTCAACCACTGGGTCGGTGACACACACATGTCCTACGTCCTCTCACGGATTCTTCCGTGCTTGAGTGACTGCCCGAAGGATGGCTCTTGCAAGTTGCCTCGAATACGCTGCAGTTCTGCTGAAATCTACGTCGTCCATGGGCGCATGCTGGGCGCATGCACACGATCCAAACCTTCGATGCAACGATTCTGTAAACCCTTTGCTTGTCGAGACAAAAGCTAAAGCCTTTCCTACTGGTAGGTTGTTCTTGCTCACAACACCCGTTTGACACAGGTACACCTTACACACCTGGTTCAAACCCAACCGCTGCAACACCGTTGTAGTCAAATCTCGTTTCCATATGTTATTTCGCCGTGGTAGTTCAAAGCTACGCGAATCTCCCTTTTCCATGATGGTGGGAATTGCCTTCATGATGGATTCCCACTCAACGTCACTTGCAGTCGGCTCTCGATCACCTGTGAAGCCCTTCAGCGGGCTACCGCTGGAACAAGGTGTGGATGCGTGCACATGAATCCAACGTCCAGCTTCACGATGTTGCCTTAATAGCTCTCCAACTTGTCGTTGCAACGCCTTCGACTGCACATCTGACACAATGCCAATGTAAGGAATCTTGGAGGTCTTGCACGCCAACTGCAACTGGGAACCCTTCTCACAACAAATCTCTACAAAAACAAACGGATACGCCTCTTGAACTTCAACTACTGACTACTGCCTGATTCAAGACATGTAGATCCCTAGTTGGCCCACAAACCTCTTCAAACCCTAACCACGACACATATTTGCTCATGAGTGTGGTGCTTAAGCACTTCGTGTACATGTCTGCTGCGTTGGCGACTCCTGGTACAAACTTGAGCTTGATCTGCTGCTCTGCAATCTTGTTCTGCAACCATGACAATCGTATTTCTATATGTCTGGACCTTCGAGGGATGTCAATACCCTGAATGAGCTGCTGCGCCGATGCCGAATCCGTCAACATCACTGTCATGACCTGGTCTGTGTCCGAAGCTTCACCCAGGCCCACCATGATCCTCTTCGCAAGCTTGGCCACTGAAGTTGCACTTTGACATGCTGCTTGCAATGCGTACGTTTCAGCCTCACACGAACTGAGTGCCACCGGTTGCTGTTGCTTGGCTGCAGTTCTAATGAGACCTTGTTCAAACGTCAACACTTCACCGGAAATGCTCTTCCGCATATTGAATCGATATGGTCCGTGCGACGCGTCACAGTATCCGTGAATGTGAATACCCAACAAGTCCTTCTCAACATGGTCGATGGGAAACTGCGGTGAAGGGAAAACCAAACTGACCTGCCTATGACCTAAAAGATACCTCATGACTGCTCTGAGCGCTGCTTCTGTCGACTGCGTTGGATCTGCCTGCTTCACCCCAATCAGCGACAACCACAACTTGATTTCCTGTCGTGACTGCGACAGCCAAAGCAAGCGACCAAGGCACCTTCTAAAACGTTGGTATGCTTCTGGGGATAACCTCTGACCTGATGCCTCGTCGGTCTTCTCCAACTGAGCTGCCACATCCGGTGCGGCCTGAGACCCTTTCTTGATGTCATACTCGGCAAACGAAGAATCAAGATAAGAAGGAGAGACATACATCGCCAACTGATCAGCCTTGGGAGTCTTCTAGATCTTTCGACCCAAAAAATCAAGTTCTCCTCCTCCTTCGTCTCCAGGAAGAATCTGTCCTGTGTAGCTTCAGGACAATCATGGATCCCTCAGGGAGAGGGGAGTGCATGAACGCATGTGAAATGTCGAGCGATCGAAGTCGAAACTGTCGATTGGCACATATAGTCAACACTAAGTGCAATGCCTCTGCTGCTGGTGTGGGACTAGAAATACCCAACGCTCTCGCCGAAACACCTGAGTGCAGATCTTTAGCCACTATCCTACATCGAACACGCTCTTCCGACTTGTATGCTGATACCCACCGAGAAGGGATGATCCGAGCATGTGGATATCGTTTCTTCAAACTCTGTACCTCAAACCCATCAGCTAGACGACCGGCCCGACATGACTCCATGTTCCTAACCTCTTCTAGCATGCCTTGATACCCTTGATCAACATTCAAGTTGTCTAGAGTACTGTCGTCAATCACCTCGTCTGGTTTCCAAACCAACACGTGTCCTCCGCCGATCCGGATTCGTGTCGTCACATGCTCCTTCCCAGGTTCAAACTTGATAGAATTCATGGAAGTGACATAGAAGTCTGGGGAGGTCAAGTCTGATCCGTCGGCATGTGATGCTGTGATGCAAAGCGGCATTGAAGTTGCTGACCACTGCAAGTCCTGAAGATATTCAATATCTTTGGGTTCTGACCGAATCTCCTTCTCCAACTCTTCTGTACTCACATCGGCATCACGTTTCACCCCCTTTTGAACGTCACCTCGTGGCGAAGACATCTCCTGCTCCTCAATCTCCATCTCTTCTGCCTTTGGGGGTTCTGAAGGAGTGTACTCTTCCATGTCTTCTGGTGGAACCATGGGTTCATCAAAACGGCCCCCCGATCCAGGGGGTCGTTTTGTGGTGCAAAATCTCGGCTCCAGCTTCCTTATGTCTTTCCTGTTCAGCCTTGATCCTTCGACACTTCACCGAATGTCTCATTCCTGGCCCATGCATTCCTGATTCACACGCAATGCAACCCGGCGTCTTCACCTGTGGTTGTCCTGGAACATGGCCTTCAAACGTGACTTTCTTCGATGATCTTTCTCGTTCTCCTTGCGGCGACAACTGTGATGGCAATGGAATTGGAGGCATCTCAGCGTCTTGGGCACTATCATCAACCCGCAATGGTGCCGATTGATCAACACGCAAATCCGACTCTCCTTCGTTCACATGACCAAGAAACCCCTGTCCAAGCTCCAAGGACCATGCACAAGGAACAATGGGTCGCACATTCCTTGCACAAAACCTGTGAACCTCCGATCTGCCATCCACAACAACCAACCCTTGAACAACTGCGCCTGTCCCCATGCCTGGATGCACGAACGCGGCCTCGGGATTTCCGCCAGCACAGTAGCTCCAAACATGGTGCACGCAGGTTTTGACAACGGCCGATTACACGCAATTTCTAAAGGCGTCATGTTTGTCTCCTTGGATTTACCAAAATGGTTGTGCATCAACGCGAGGTATGTCATGCTGTCTTCCAACCCTTGCTCTGAAAAGCGTACATCCACATTGTGTGCTTGCGTGTCCTTGCGCAATACACCCAAATCTTCTTTCAACCGTCTCACGTTTCTCTCTGCTCCTCCAGTCGAGCGATGTTGCTGTGGTGCACTTCGACGTACCTGGAACGCATAGTGCTTGCTGGACCTGCCAACAAGTTCAGCCACGGCTTTCTCTCTGTCAGTGTGCAAAATGATACTGCTGTTCTCAGATGTGAGTCCAAAATGCTCAAGCCACAACAGGATCTTGGAACGCACCTTTGCCACAACTGCCCACACTGGGACATAAGCAACACATCCTGACAGACGCTCGCACATAACAAGAACCTTGATACTGGTGGCTTCGTCTTCCGTTTCACACAACTCACCAGTCTTTGAGAGAAACGCAAAATCTGCTTCAATTGATGCTTCTATCCCTGACGCACTCTTCCGCCGATGCTGAAACACACTTCGACCCTGTGCACACACGATGCACCGCGGGTCAAAAGGAAAATGACCCTGCAATCGATGTCTCTGCAATTCTTCTTCTGAGGCTCGTGACAAAGGTCTGAGGTCCCCGCCTAGACCTTCACGAACATCTGCCACTGAGGTCATTGTCAACTGCTCCAACCCTCTCACGGACGGATAGAGACGAACCCAGGGACATCCTGCATACGTTGCCGTTTCACCTGCCACAAAACCCGAAGCAACATGTGTTAACACAACGTTGTCAGGTCTTTGCACAAAACACCATCCGGCCCTACAAAGCATGGTTGTGCTTAGAATGTTATGACTTGTTGAACCTACATGCACTTCCAAAGATGCACTCTTCCAGTGTTCCTTTCCGTTTGCTTCATCGAACATCAACAAGTCAACACTCAATCTTGCCAGACCTTTCATGGTGACGCTTGTGCCATTTGCTGCTCTGAATCGTTCTCCTACCGTCAACGACTTCGTCTGAGCTCCATACGACTTGGCAAACGTTTCTGAAAGAACAGTTACACTAGCTCCTGAGTCTAATAACCACCAATTCATGTCGTCATTCAAGGCGAGTTCTGCAAGGAGGGGTTCAACACAGGGCACAAACTGTTCAAACCTCTTTGCGCAAGACATGGTCTGGTTACTGGTTTGCAAACTGTTCATACCAACATGCACACTGCGCAACTCGAATGCGTCTGGGCGCCGTGCAAATAAGTCCCTGCAGTTCCCACGGAACCGACAGGCTGTCGTGGCTGGCAGGTGTCACAGGAAAAACATGAGCATCTGACAAACTAAGATCTCCACAGCTAGGCTCCGTACTACACGCTAGTAGTAAGGGTGACAACACTAGGCTTCCAACCGCTTGACCTGGCTCCTCCATGTCATTGGCTTGCGTCCCTTGCGTCGGACTCTCATCCGCCCACCACGCATCAGGGTCCGGTTCGTCCCAATCATGAGAGCTCCACGCATGCCACCATGCGTCTGTGTCCGATTGAGTCCACCAGTCATTGTCATTGTCCGTCGTGTCGTTTTCATACACTAGTTCATTCATCTTTCCTTTCTTACCATACTTGCCTTTTCCTGTTCCTTTCGACTTTCCAGGACTGTTTCCTAGATACCCTTTTCCGTCACCTGTTCCACGTTTCGTTTTGTTTGAGCTCCCCGGAAACTGGCTACAGTTCAAACCCACGTGACCATGCTGTCCACAGCGAAAACACTTTATCTTAGTCAGATCTACTGTGCAACTGCTTGTCTCATGCTTCCTACTGCCACACTTGCTGCACTTCCCTTGGCTCCCAACGGCGTCGACTAGACCAGCTTCGCCATCATCTCCAAGCCAAAACCACTCAGCATTGTGCGAAACCTGTGACACGCCCTTACCTGCCTTCGGCGACAGGTCCTGAAACAAACGTTGATTGTGCTCCCAACGTCTTGCCGCCTCTCGGTATGCCAAATAGGAATCTCCTGCACTGCGGCGCAAGACAAAAGCTTTCACCTGTTCAGGCAACGACCTGATCAACACTGTCAACAAGTCAGCGTCCGTCAACTGCAATCCAACTGCATCGATACCTGCCGGAAGGGTCAACAACAACTTCTGAAATCTAGCAGCTTCCAAGTCCAGCTTCCTGATCACATCGGAAACCAAGGATGACGGACTTGTCTCATTTGCCTCCAATTTGAAGCTCTTGGTTGCCAACGAAGTCCGAAACATCAGAGCCTCATTCCTGGTCCTCAAGCTGTATTCAATGGTGAGTTGCCGTAACAGTTCAAAACCGTTCCCTTCCTGACTCGAATCTGTAGCCCCAAACGAAAGTGACACAAGTGACACTCCTTCAACAAATGCATTCACAAGTGTACATGTACGGGGATGCTGCGAAAACGTTGATTTCAAGATTGCCAACAGTCTCATGGAACGTGCTCTCTGTGCAACTGTCATTGAGCTCCAGGCAATCACCGTCGGCCACCGTGCCGCTTGTGATATCTCATGCCCAAACTCCAACTTTTTTTTTCCACGAGTACGGACGCCATGTGGGCATGATGCCCAGGTCATCATTGAAGGAAGGGAAATACAATCAGATGGTGGAGAAAAGGACAAAGACAACCCAACAACAAACCAAACAAAACCAACCACAGCCCACAGGCCGAGATTCCACCACCAAGTAGTATTTCCTCTGTACTAGGGTGAAACAAGTGAGACGATGACTGCTAACTATCTATGGGCCTGAATTCACGAAAGAAGAGCATGGCAGCGAGGTTTTGTGCTCTAGCAAAATCTCAACGAAGTCGTCAAATGGACTTCACATCACTATCACCAGTGACCAACGGCCACTGCACAGAGTGGCAAAAACCTGGTCACAATGCAAGTCCCGGGCATTGGTATGATCTACCGCAGGTCTGATCCTTGCCTAAGTGGATCAGTAGTTGCTATGCTGATCATGCCGTGGAAAAATCCTTTCTTGTAGCACAACCCTTGCAACTGGTTGCACAAACAAGCCAAGAGGCATAGTAGTGTTCAGGCAGTGGCGGCCATAGCAAACGACGAAAGCCTGCTGGTAAGGGTGCGAAAAGCATTCCCCCCCGAAGGGAGGTCATCTCTGCACCCTTCGGCGCACAAAGGTGCCAAAACGGGGTGTGCCCTAACCTTTAGAAATGCTGCGTCATTGCAAAAGCATTGTCCTGTTGCGTGCAAGGCCCGTGTGAAACAGGTGAAACCGTGGACCTATCCTAGCATGGTACATGTGCCTCTTTGTACAAAATTGGTAATGTCGGACATTAACAGAGGGAACTAAGGTTCCCCCTGGGCATCCTCCATTGCCATTCTCTACCACCCGCCTGTTGGGAACGAGGAGCTAAGGCTCTCATTCCTGTTGGCTCACTGTATTGTGGATGTCGAGAACCAGTTGGCGACTCTACTCAATGTTTGCACATTTCACTTGGCGTAGCTTCCTGGCGGAGTGCTTATGCACCATTCCCGCCGCGAAAGCATTGCTGGCCTTTGGTGCAGGTTCTAGAAAGTCTTCTCTCCATAGATCATTGGCATCGGCCGGCAAAAATCGGAGCCATTTGGGCTGATCGAGTTGCTCACATTTGTCAAAGGCATTGGCCACCAATGGAGGCATCAGTGATTCCCCGATCACGTCCATCTCGACATTGGAAGTTGGCCACAAGATCCTGGTATGAACACAGGAAGCGTTAAGCATGACATGGCTCACCCTAACCATTGCATTACTTACACTTCCTAGAATTGACGATGCGTAGAGCGTGCAGTTCTTTGGGCTGAACCTGAGAAATCTTCCTCCTGGTTGTCTCAATTGGAGCACCACACTCTGTATATTTATCAATGCATTCGGTGGGTTTTGGATGGTTAGATCATGACACGGACTAATACATGCGTCCAAAGCAGCGCAGCTTCGTCCATTCAGGCAGATCTGCACGCGTTGCACACTGCGCCAGGCAGGAACTCAGGTTTCAACCTGGAGTGCAGTATGCTTGGTTTGTTCGTTGTTTGTCAAGACGAAATGCCTTATTGTTCTCTATCTACTTGGAATACAGGGAGTGACAAGCATGACATAGCCCCCCTAGCCTAAGCTTTGTACTACTTGCACATCCTGAATTTGCGCAAGAACATAAAACCAGAACAGAGACAAAAGGCTAAGATCTGATACATGCTCTTGGAGAGAAGACTACCTTAGACGAACCCTTGTGCGAAAGGCTAGTTCGAAAGAACTGCCGAATCTTGTTAGGCACAAACAAGGACAGACAAGGATGAGCCCTCTTGGCGTATCTGGCAAACTTAACTTCGCGCGGAAGGGCCAAGTAAAAACTTTGACGCGACGGGCTTGGAGCCCACCGGCGGCGGATGAATGGCCTCAAGGGCCTTTGACATGAGGGCGCACTCTCAACACTCGCATGCCTGGCCACAAAATCCTGGTATGAACACAGGAAGCGTTAAGCATGACATGGCTCTCCCTAACCATTGCATTACCTACACCTCCTGGAGTTGACGATGCGTAGAGCGTGCAGTTCATTGGGCTGAAACTGAGAAGTGCTCCTCCTGGTTGTCTCAATTGGAGCACCACACTCTTTATATTTACCAATGCAATCTGTGGGTTTTGGATGGTTACATCATGACACGGACTAATACCTGCGTCCACGGCAGCGCAGCTTCGTCCATTCAGGCAGATCTGCACGCGTTGCACACTGCGCCAGGCAGGAACTTAGGTTTCCACCTGAGTGCAGTATGCTTGGTTTGTACGTTGTTTGTCAAGACGAAATGCCTTATTGTTCTCTCTCTACTTGGAATACAGGGAGTGACAAGCATGACATAGCCCCCCTAACCTAAGCTTTGTACTACTTGCACATCCTGAATTTGCGCAAGAACATAAAACCAGAACAGAGACAAAAGGTTAAGATCTGATGCATGCTCTTGGAGAGAAGACTACCTTAGACGAACCCTTGTGCGAAAGGCTAGTTCGAAAGAACTGCCGAATCTTGTTAAGCACAAAAAAGGACAGACAAGGATGAGCCCTCTTGGCGTATCTGGCAAACTTAACTTCGTGCGGAAGGGCCAAGTAAAAACTTTGACGCGACGGGCTTGGAACCCACCGGCGGCGAATGAATGGCCTCAAGGGCCTTTGACATGAGGGCGCACTCTCAACACTCGCATGCCTGGCCACAAAATCCTGGTATGAACACAGGAAGCGTTAAGCATGACATAGCTCACCCTAACCATTTCGTTACTTACCGCTTGGTACCTTTGGGGCTCCCTCTTGGGGCGCACCCTGGGGCGGTACCCTTTCCACCACAAAGGACCGACAAGCAGTGGTAAGCCACGACCTGGGTCCAATGTGGCCTGCAGAGGTTCCCACATGAGGAATTTCGGTTCTTGCCTTTTTTTCCTCCCCCTTTTGGGGTGTGGTGTGCGATCTAACTGGGGCCTGACTGTACATTAAGCCGAGGTAGCCAGAACCTCGACCGCTGGGTGACCCAGTCGACAGCGATCCCACCCCACCAATGACCCCCAAACCTGAAGGAATGGAAAGAGACAGGTGGAGGTTCAGGTTACCCCGGACACCGTGACTACTGAAAGACTGGCATTCGTCACGGAGGAACCGACGGTCTGATCCGTGTGGAGCTTGGCTACCCTTACACGAACTTTGACCGTCAGCCAGGACACAACAAAGACCAGAAGTCGACCCCCAGGGACGTGGAAGGGAATCACTACACCAATCTTGAAAAGGAAGGTGAAGATCATCCAGACCATTCATTTCCCTGGGCGGTGATGAGGAGGACGTGGAGAGGAGTCACGGAACCAACCCCAGAAGAGAAGGAACCGATCATCCAAACCATTCATTTCCAACCACACCACCAAGTCAACAACCAATCAATGAAGTGTACCTGACCCCCCTTAGCAGAGACTCCAGGAGAACGCCGGAAGAGTCTCCACGCAGGGGTTCACCCAACTTGCCTGACCATCCAAAGGAACAACTACAAAGGCCCGTGTTCCAAGGAGTGGATGGCGCTGTGGCCCGTCGACCACGCAGCACCAGTTGACACATCCAAGTTACCAAGGACAGCATCAACTGGCCGGCTAGGGAGTATGACGTAACCATGTCCGTTCATGGTTCCAGGTCGGTGGATCTTAAGACAATCTTAAATGCTCACAGTCCTCCCCACCAACCTTGGGACCCTCGCAGGTCCACGCTCCCTCTTAGAGGCTAGGTATCGGGGACCCCATCCCCCTACCCACCTCCTGGAGTTGACGATGCGTAGAGCGTGCAGTTCATTGAGCTGAAACTGAGAAGTGCTCCTTCTGGTTGTCTCAATTGGAGCACCACACTCTTTAGATTTGCCAATGCAATCTGTGGGTTTTGGATGGTTACATTATGACACGGACTAATACATGCGTCCACAGCAGCGCAGCTTCGTCCATTCAGGCAGATCTGCACACCGCGCCACGCAAGAACTAAGGTTTCCACCTGGAGTGCAGTGTGCTTGGTCTGTACTTTGTTTGTCAAGACGAAGTGCCTTATTGCTCTCTGTCTGCTTGGAATACAGGGAGTGACAAGCATGACATAGCCCCTCTAGCCCAAGCTTTGTACTGCTTGCACATCTCATGCCCAAACTCCAACGAAGCTTAAGAAGCCCAGCTTCCCAAATCACTTCGATACTGGCTCCATCCCAGCACCTCTGACTCCCTGTCCTTCCAAGTCTCAAACCGAGGCGTTGGTGGTGTTCCAATCCACTTTTCAGATTTTGCAAACACATCAACTGGTTGGTTTCCATCACCATCACCTCATTTCCTCTTTGAGTTCCTGGTTGCTGCATACTCACACTAGGTAAAGGTAAGCCCACTGCCTGAAGGTCCGGAACAATTGGATCTGAGCGCCCAGCTGGAATCTGTCCAAACATCTCTAGCAACTGCTGTCGTGTACGTGTCTGTTCCTGCAAGAACTGAGTCAACTGCAAAACCTGTGCAAATGACAAAGAACTGGAGAGATTCAACACATCTTGCACGCTCGTCTGTGCATGATTCATTGGCGCACACGCACACATGCCCATATTCACACATGGCATACACTGGTGTGGTGTCACACATGGGTGCGCTACATTCGGAGGTATGCACGCCTGTACTGATGCTGCTGCTGCTGCACGCCATTACAGCCCCAAACGCCTTGTGGATACATGCCTGTCCGAGAAACCTGCTGCTGATGCTGAACATTGACCCCACAGCCAACCAAGCAAAGCCTCAAAGGGCCACGATGCAGCGCAAAGCTCTCACCACACATCCAAGCATCGTGAGGTCAAAACATGCCAGTCAGCAAGGATGCCACATGCTGGGGAGGCCCTCTGTGGCGGGACCGGTTTTTGCTGGGGTTTTTTGGCTCCAAACTGGTGTCCAGAAAATTCACTTCTTTCGAAGCCTGCCGTGAGTCGACCCAGCGCCCTGAGACCAAACGTTGTGAACCCACTCTTCGTATTTTGTCTGTCATTCTTTGGGATGAGAGGAAAGAAGGGTGGGGAGATGTTAAGCGAAGGTTTGGCGCCGTGGAGCCTGTCATGTTTGCGTATGTTGACAGGAGCCATCTCTGGTCGTTCACTATGGCAAGGAAACCTTGTTTCGTTTTTCATTTGACGTCGTTGTTTTTGATGCGTGTTGTGAAGGATTGGGTTTTGAAAAGATATTGTTGAGGTTTTGAGCTCGCGTCCTTGATGTTTGTTGCAAGCTACGCCAGGCTTCCGCCCTAGTCCCGGTTCCATCTTAGCGTCAACGTTCAAATTTTCCCTTGCAACGCACTATATAGGGTTTTTGCGGTCACAATCTGGGTTGGGTCGGACCGTCCATTGCAGTGCGCGATACCACCTCGGTACCACTTCATTACGGCTCCCTACCGCCTCGGTACAACTTCGGTACCGCTCGGGCCCTCTATTGCAATGCGCGGTACCGACACCCCGTTTGCGTTTTACAAAGTTTTAATTGGATCGGAGTGAGGAACTTCCAAGAAAATGCAAAGACCAACGGAAAGCCACGAAACGCAACCTTAACATTGTAGTCCCGGCGCTTCTTCAAACGGGCGCTCCACACTTGCGCCAAGGCATTCCAAGTGTACTTCGCGCTCGACCATTCTTTTTGGTTGGTCGGTTGCTTGTCGTTTGTTGGTTTGGGTGAACATGAAAAGGTTGGCTTTGTGTAAGTCTGTTGGATGGTAGAGGACCTCGGTTGGAGAACAAGTTTTGTTTTCCCGGAGAATATGCGCGTGTGTGGCCATTGGGCCGGAGATTGGTGTTCACCGTGTATTGGCGCAGGTTTTGACACGTTAACTTTCCAATCGATAATTGTTCACTTCTTTGTGGCACTTTCTCCAAAAAATGGCCCACGGGCCCTCGCTTCCACCACAAGCAGGTCGGACTGGAGACCACTAGTATCCAAAAGCAAGTTGGCATAGTGGTCCTGCAAACTTGTTTTGTTCTACAATTCTATTCTCCCACAGCGTGATTGCAGGACCCGTGCTCTCTCCCTGCAGTTTCCACTCCAGCTGGTCCTGCGCGGCCCTGCGTCAGGGACACCCGGCTTTCAGAGACCAGCTGACTGGTCAGGAACAATGTGAAGCGGCCAAGCGGATCACAACGCGTGCGAAAATCTTGTCCATTGACGGCCCCAAAACCAAGCGCCAAAAACGCAGTGGATTCCAGGGTCGCCAAAGTGGGCCTCCCCAGTTCAAGAACATGTGCAACGTTCGCAAAACCATGGGAACCCAGTGGCCCAGCGGTATGCAAAACTTCTGTCGCGTACCTGCGGAAACAATCGAAACTTGCACTATTTTTCGCCCAGCGGCAAAACTTTGCCGACAAACGGCCTCCGTTTTGGGGTCCGTTTCTGGCCAAGTCGTCCGCACACAAGCAAATCAAATTGAGACTGAATGAGTGGCCTCCATTTTGGGGTCCGTTTCTGGACACCAAAACGGGGGCCGTTTTGTCGGCAAAATTTTAGTCAGCGGGCGAAAAATAGCAAGAGTTTCGATTGTTTCTGCACGTGCGCGACAGAAGTTTTCCACGCCGCTGCTTTTCCAGGGTTTTGCAGCGCCGCAGGCACTTGTTCTCCAC
>CAXAMN010022206.1:801163-811992 GCA_963970005.1 Durusdinium trenchii | reverse complement strand
CCCCCAAAATCGACCATGTTGGTAGTTTAGTAGCGGTTTGAAAGGGCGGCAATTTAAAACCAAATATAAACCGAATTTAGGGGGTCCGGCATGACTTTTTTTTAATTGAGGTCCGTTTTGTAATAGGTACTCGGGATTACTAAACAGCGTCTTGGCCCCGGGTTGTCGAGCTTTTGGGTATAAAGCCTTTGCGGAATGTTGTTCCTTGCAATGGGTGTATGCATCGGAAGGGGTTGCAAATATGTTCAATAGCGAAGCCAAGTTTGGGCAATACCTCTTTCAAGGGTGTATTAACCTTGCTGAGTTTACCTTAAGTGAGCTTCCATCCCCCCGAGGGTCAGCACTGCAAGCTAGGACCGGTGAGTTAACACCGGGCTGTCTTAGCTCTACGGGAATCACCGCACTTGCTCTCACAAAGCATTTTGTAGCTATCGGAGTGCATGCATGCGACAGTTGCCGACTGCTTAAGAGTGTAGACCTTTGCAACACCAATGTTGAGGAAATTCCGGAATTCGCCTTTGTGCACTGCACTAGTCTCAGAGAAGTCCTCCTTCCGACAACTCTCCATACAATCCGAGTCAAAGCCTTCATGAACTGTGCAGCCCTAGTTGAGCTTGCCATCCCGCCCTCACTGAGGTACATTAGAAGTAGGGCCTTCCTAGATTGCACTGTCTTTAGTAGGCTTGCCAAGATGCCAGGAAGGCATAAATGGCGAGGAGTCTATGCTGAAGAGAATGCTTTCGCCATTTGTCCTGCTATGCGATGGCCACCCTGGCTGCATATGATCCCGGACATGGGGTATACCCCTGGTCTTGGATGAAAACAAGCCTCTCTGGCCGCAGCAAGCCGGTCTCGCAGTTACTCGTTAAGAGTCTGGGCACGCGCCTTAGCGTGAGTCCAGGGTAGGCCAGAAGTCACACCAGGACAAATTCCATAGGAGAGCTGAGAAACATCGCAATTGTACCCTTCCATAGGAGGTTCCACCCATGCGTATCATGGCGACATGCCCGCACTTTGGAGCTAGGGGCAAGCAAAGGAAAAAACTGCACATCGCAAAGGACATGTGTCCCTGAATAAACTGGATAACCTGTCTAGTCCAGGCAGCGCTGAGAGCGGTCGACAGATGCCAGTGATCACAGGGAAGAAAACTGTTCAGACCTGCCAGAACCAGCAATTTCTTTGTGGCTGGAATGGGGGACAAGCAAACCGACAGCGGAGTACGGCAAGTAAGATGCGCAAGCACTAAGTAGGATCACCGACCTCTTCTCGCCATTCGCAACGCTGTGAGCCAATAGGAATGAGAGCCTTAGCTCCTCGTTCGTAGCAGGCGGGTGGTAGAGAGTGGCAATGGAGGATGCCCAGGGGGAACCTTAGTTCCCTTTGTTGATGTCCGACATTTCCAATTTTGTACAAAGAGGTACAGATACCGTGCTAGGATTGTCCAAAGTTTCACCTGTTTCACACGGGCCTTGCGCGCAGCCGATCACCTTTTGCAATGGTGCAGCACTTCACGGATCTAGAAGACACCCCTTTTTGTTTGTTATTTGGCACCTTTGAGTGCCAAAGGGTGCTGAGTTGACCTCCCTTCGGGGGGGTGTGCCCTTTCGCACCCTTACCTGCAGGCTTTCGTCGTTTGCTATGGCCGCCACTGATTGATCACCGCTTGGTAACATGCCACTGGACTTGTAAGTGCAACCAGTTGCACGGGTTGTGCCACAAGAAAGGTCTTTTCCACGGCATGCTGCATAGCTACGCTACTCCATTTGACATGGATGCAACCGACGTTGGAGCATTGCGATACTCCTGACCTGCATCGTGACCATGATTTTGCCGCACCGTGGTGTGGCCGCTGGTCGCTTGCAATCGTGAAGTAAAGTCCCTTTGAAGCCTTTTTTGTGACTTTGCTAGAGCACAGACCTGCGCCGATATGCTTTTCGTTCGTGAATTCAGGCCCATTTCTAGTCACTCGTTTTCGTTTCACCCGTTTCACCTAGCACAGAGGAAAGACTACATGATGGTGGAGACTCGGCCTGTGGGCTTTGGGTTGTTTGGTTTGGGTTGTGTTGGGTGTCCTTGTTTTTTTCTCCACCATCAGACTGTTCTTCCCTCCCTTCAACGATGACCTGGGCACCATGCCCACACGGCGTCCGTACTCGTGGAAAAAAAATCCTCGCCATTTGTGCCTTCCTGGCATCTTGGCAAGCCTCTTAAAGGCAGTGCAATCCAAGAAAGCCCTACTTCCAATGTATTTTAGTGAGGGCGGGATGGCAAGCTCAACAAGGGCTGCACAGTTCATGAAGGCTTTAACTCGAATTGTATGGAGAGTAGGCGGAAGGAGAAACTTCTCTGAGGCTAGTGCAGTGCACAAAGGTGAATTCCGGAATTTCTTCAACGTTGGTGTTGCAAAGGTCTACACTCTTAAGCAGTCGGCAACTGTCACACGCATGCGCTCCAATAGCTGTAAAATACTTCGTGAGAGCAAGTGTGGTGATTCCCGTAGAGCTAAGACAGCCTGGTGCCAGCTCACTGGTCCCGGCCTGCAGTGTTGACCCTCGGGGGATGGAAGCTCACTCGAGGTAAACTCAGCAAGGTTGATGCACCCTTGAAAGAGATAATGCCCGAGCTTGGCTTCGTTGCTGAACCTATTTGCAACCCCTTCCGATGCATACACCCATTGTAAGGAGCAGCATTCCGCAAAGGCTTTGTATCCAAATTCTCGGCAACCAGGAGCCGAGACACTGTTTAGTAGTTTGCAGTCGCGAAAGGCGTTATCGGAAACGCCTACAACAGTGGCCGGCAATTTGACAATGCGGAGCTGCCGACAATTTTGCCACGCCTCTGCTCCAATGAGCCTGATACCTGACTCCACACTGACATGTCGCAGACGCGGAACCCTTGCAAAAGCCCCTTCCGGGACGATTTCCTCTGGGTTCATGGGGACATGAACAGCAAGCGGAACATGATGGATAGGGCATCCTTCAAGCTGTTCCTGCGACGGCAGGATTACCCTGCTATCCTTGAAGACAATGGTGTATGCCATGCCTTGCTGTAGCCTGTCCCAGATTGGGTCCTCTAGGTATGTCTGCGTGGCAGTTTGCAGAAAGTCGATGGAGCACCCAAACACTTTAAGGTCAGTAACTGAGGCCAGATAGTCCATAACCTGGTCCTCTAGGTCCTCAAATCGATCAAACTTTGCCACGCTGAGAGAGACCTTGATAGTCACCCCCGAGAGCGGTGTCAGTACCAAGGAGCAGTCCATGACCGGCTCCATTTCACAAGGAGTGCTAAGCCTGGATGAGTCGTCGAGCTCCATGTGTGGCAGACTACTTTCATTTACTGTTTGAGCCAACAGCTTCTGACTCTGCTCATTGACTGTTCCTAGGGCCGGGGATGTTTCCTAAAGACAGATGCTAAGGCACATTGACACCAAGCCAGACACCAGGTTCAACCGGAGGAACAACTCCAAAGGTGGATCTAGAAGAGGATGCGACCTATACAGTGGAAGTCCACGCGCAGCAAGTGGGTGGCAAGGAGAACGTGGTCAACATGATGATGAAAGCAAAAACGCCAATGGGAAACATGTTCAGAGCATGGTGCTTGCACCAGGAGGTGCTAGAGCGGGATGTGATTTTCAGCTATGGTGGCGTTGTGATTGGGCCAAAAGAGACACTCAAGACTCTGGGTGGCCTCACAAGCCCTGGGTCTTTGAAGATTCTGGCTAGCCTTAAAGTAGCCACAGAGTTGCCTGGGGAGAGGGAAGCCAAAAAGCGAAAGCTGGATGGTGGTGAGGAGAATTCGAAGGCTGCTGAGGCCAAGAAGGATCCGGATGCGACCATGGCGCCGGTGGTTGCAGGGGATCCTGAGGGCGAGGCTCAGAAAAAGGATCCGGAGGCTGAGAGAAAGGAGGCTGAAAGCGTGGCCAATCCAAAGGAGGCTGAGAGAAAGCCAGAGGTGGAGGCTTTGAAGGGGGATGAGAAAAAGATGGCTTCTCAGGAGGGAAAGAAGGAAGGTCATGAGAGAAAGGAGGAGGAATGTCGTGGCCCAACAGAGAAGGCGTTGGCCGAAATTGCGCTCAACCGTCTGAGCACTGAGGACTTGAGTCAGCAGGGGGGCGTGCCACCAATTCAGCCAGTGCATGTGCAGCCATCGCCACTTGAGGTGCCTTCTGAATTGGGAGAGGGAACGCCAGGTGCGGAGGATCCGGATGAGGCTGCGAATCAGGTCCTGAGTGAAGAGCAAAGGAAGTTGCGGCGCAGACAAATTGCAAAGTTCTGGCGCAGTGTCAAGTCAAGATCCTGCCCTGAGGAGATTCGCCTAGCTGCTTTGAAGATTCGAGCGCGCCGCGTTCTCAGTTCTGTTGATTGGAAAGACAAGTAGTTGTTTTTTAAGTATATTGTTGGTACGGTCCTCTTGCAGGGAAGGACAGTGAAGGCTACGCTGACCTCTTGGAAGATTTTTTTGGCTGTGGAGGACTGATGAAACGGGTTTTGATGCTTTTTGGGAGCATTGAAAACGATGTTTGACAGGTGTTTGCAGCTGCGCTTTAAATCTATGAACTCTTTTCGAAGCTCTTTCGGCGCTGCTAGTTTAATGTTCCCAGTGACAGTGCGAGCCATTGCATGATCATGACGAAGTTTGGGCATTGGCAGCGGAAACACGCTTGGTTTTTGCGGAAGAGGGCCCGGGCCAAGCGTGCTGCGAAAAGGAAGCCAGCGCTATACAATGAAGGCCTCATTGACTTTCAGCTTTGCCCTCTACCACCATGGCCTCTGATTTGGCGCAAAGGGGATCGTTGTTTTCAGGCAGTGGATCTTGCGATATCAGTTGGGCATCCTGTGATCTTCATCGGAAAGAACCAGCCCATCCCGGCGGAGGTTTTCACTTCCCTGATCAATTGTGATTGTGGCCTCTGCGGCAGTCAAGATTGAGATCAAAGCGCTACATCGATAGCTTACTATGCGTACAGTTAAACCTTTGATTCCTGAAGGTCAGTGCGCGCTGCGTGAAAAGTTGGCGCTTTTCATGGCTGAGCTTATAAGGCCACTGGATCCCAGAATGCCAGAATGCATGTTCGTGTACATGTTGTTAACACTAGTGACTCTGCGTGTCGCAGGACAATGGAAGAATTCGCAGACGATCAAGCAGCTGGCGCACAGGCGCCGCAAGCGCCGGCAGAAGCAACGCACATGGATGACAAAGGCTGACTTGATCCAGCGGTGCGCCGCATAGTCATGAAAAAAATGATATCCATTCAGCAAGGTATATAATACATTATAGTTTAGCTCTGTGATCAGGTACTCCCACGAGGCAGACCCTGAAGGCTTGGCTGCAACTCTATTTGCAGAACGCTATGCTGCCGGTCAATGGCGATATCACCCGAATTTCCCCAACCAGAAGGACCGGCGTTGACCCTCCAGTGAGTACCGATTTTGTGCCTGCGCAGGACATGATCCAGGTGAAGGTTTGGAAGAGTGACATTGAGGAAAGTGAAAGCGAAGACGAGGAAGAGACGAAGAATCAAGCAGAAATCAAAGATTCAGAGGAAGAAGAGGAGCAGGAGAAGGGGAAGCAGGAAAAAGAGGAGGAAGTGCCGAGGCTAGATGGAATTGAGACAAGAATTTGATCCAGTAACTAGTTGTTGGGCGCAGCGCAGTTTCTGAGTTTTGCTGCTAGGCCAAAAGGCAGGGGCCGTGCAAAGGGGAAAGCAAAAGCAAAGGCTAAGGGAAAAGCAAAGGCAGGTTAATTTAGGCTACCTGATTGCTGTCATGGTCAACAGTTCTTGAAACCATGAGCCAGGCCAAGGGGAGAAACAAACCCAAGGAAGAGAAGCAGGATCCAGAAGCAGAGCAGAAGAAAGAGATTGAAAAGCGAGGGAAGAAGGCAGAACTTATTTGGCCTTATGGACTCTACTTTTTTTTTAAAGATGTACACGTGTAGGCAAACGCCGACATTGGCAAAATCATCACTGAGCACACCATGTGGTAATCCAAACTGAAGCAGAACAACGTGAGCGCGTCTCAGTACGTGGGAACTCCAAACGCATATATTTATACAACTGCTGATTATATGTCTTCTTCAAAATGCACACAGCTAGCTGTGAGTGTGTCTAGATCTCTTTAGTATCATGCACATGTGCCCAGGAATGAGAAGCTCATGACTGCGCTCGTTGGTGACGTCATGACTGCAGTTGAGGTTTTGAAATCACACCGTGCTAGTTTGGAATCTGGCCTTGACCTCGAAGGCCAATCGAGTGTGCTCGATGAAGTGGATACGGCCATTGAGTCCTACAAGAATGCTGTGGCTGCTGTCAAAAAGCATGCCGCTTGTTTACATCTAGATCTAAACTGAAACATTTTAGGCGCTGCAGCTAGGGCATACTTTTGAAGAGTTTTGATTTCCACGAGGTCCCGAAAGAAAGGAAGCCTGTGGGATAGTGAGTGCGTCTTGAGCCTGGAAAGCGAAGTAGTGTGATCGTTTTTTAAACTTGATCAGGTATATATATGTTAATGTGAAAGCTAGTGTGTACTTTGAACTTGCTATGATCTAGATCCAAACTTATTCCACAAAATAAAGGGATAAGGTTTTTTGAACTTCGCTTCAAGCATTGCCGCATTTTGAGCTCTGGCCTCGGCCAAGTGAGTGTGAGCAGCGTCCAAATTGTCTTCAGCCTTGCAAGTGTTAAACGAGAGCTCTGCGCACGTTGCTCCACTTGAGAAAGGCCTAGGCCTATTTGTTTCAAGAAAGCTGCTAGGAAGCAGGAGACCCTGCGATTTCAGCTCTAGATCTGATTCTTCAGGGGTAAAAGATACGAATCTCTCTCTCTCTCTCTCTGATCTTGTTGCGTGATCAAAATTGCACTCTTGGTCCATCGCAGAAAAATGACATGGACTTCTCGAATCATGGACACCAAGCCTGAGCAGGCAAGATCCAGCCATTCCGGGATCATCTTGAACTTCGGATTGGCAATGGTGTGACTTGGATCAAATTCCAGCACTAGCTACAAACGGTCTCAAGGGTTTGAAAAAATCAATCGAATGTGTAGTAAGTGTTCCGTGGAATTAGAGCGTCAACTTTTGCCTAGGATAGTGTGGAGCAAGTGGCAGCTTCTGCTTCAGCCGCGTGTCAGGAGCGATATTTGTGCGTGAAACAAATAGTTCAATTGTCCAACAATCTTGCACTTTCTTGATTTATCATATGAAATGATCGATCCGGCTAGTTTCAACAGGAATCCATGGAGGTGATCAATATGGGCATCTCGGTCCCGGGACAAGACGCCTTGGGAAATCGTCTCATGGTGTCAACACTTCGAGGGACTTCTGGAAGGCCGCACAGCTTCCATGCGACGCTTGTTTGCGTTCAGTGTTCGCGCAACTAGCTGACTACCTACGCGCGTGCACTACTGCTTGCGAGGATGTTGGAGGAATTACGCACTTGCAGGTTGCAACTCCACAGGCAACATCCGGCACTCTCACAAGACGGACAAGAACTCCAGCATATTTGACTGACTGCGGTTGTTTGATCCCGGGAATGATCAGTGATCACGATTGATGAGGATGAGCATCGATCAGGATCATGAACATGAGGAAGGAGGATCGGCGCCGGCTAGTTGTGTATACGCGCGTGCTCTGCAGCACTATTAAGGCATGCATATTAACACACGCGCACACGCTCACCGAAAAAAAGATGGAGCAGCTTCAAGTTTGATACGCGCTTCCTTTCACGGAACTGATCGCTCTCGGCCCCGCCACTTAAGGCCATTGTGGACGTTGCTACGGAAGTAGACCTTTGTGAGGAAGGTTTCAAAGAACCTGTCACTCGCAATGTGCCGGTGGTTTGCTTGGTAAGTTTGATCAAGTTCTTGTTCAGCAAAAGTGGCATTGGAATTTGCCTGGATCAGTCTGCCCTGGATACGTTTTGGGGTCACGCCTTAAGATTCTTTCCGTGGGGTCCAGGTCACCCAGGACTTGAGCGCAAGGCCATACCCCTCGGTCTCTACGGAGATGCAGCGCAATATACGAGCCAAACTGGCTTTAAAGAGAAGGTCTTTGGAGTGACTTGCAACGTTTTGTTATGGTGCCCATCCAGCACTCGATCCAGCCGCTTTTTGCTATTTGCCATTCGGCGTTCCATGATTGTCACCTACAAGCGTACAATTTGGCCTGTTTACAAGCATATCATGAAGCAGCTCAACCTTTTGCATGAAGGTGTCATGGTTGATGGCAAACTCTTACGCTTCTCCCTCTGTGAGTTTCGTGGGGACTGGGAACATCACTGCGCGTCATGGAACCTGGCCCGCCGCTGGAATGCGAGAAACCCTTGCTTCAAATGCCACACTGGAATACGGGGGAATGATTCCTATGTTAACTTTCCGGATGACATCACCGAATTTTCCCATGCGCACTTCATTGCAAACATCCTCAAACCTAGCCAGATTTGTGCCTTTGCAACATGTAAATCAGCGGTCGATTCATTTTTTGAGCTGTGCGCAACTGATGGTTGGATCCGTTTGCTCCCAAATAAAACACACTTAAGGTCCTTTAGCGGCAGTGACGGGATTCCACGCATCAATGATCAGATGGTGCTGGTCCCACAATTTAAACCTTGGCATCTACCATCGTTGCAACGCTAGCGCATTGTCTTTTGCCTATATACTGGTCAACAAAGCAGTTTCTTTTTGACAAAGCAATTTCTATGAGCTGTGCGACTTTATTGTTTCCGAGGATAGATCTGTACGAGGATGATTATTTTGGTGATCATAGCGCCATGAGCTTTGAAAGCGCCGTTGATGCAGCTTGGACACTGTTCAAACAGTGGAAACAGCGAAAGAAGATCAGCTGCTCACAGCCGAAGTTCTCTGCGTCATCAGCTCCTGGAATTACATTAGAGTGCGTCCGGAGACCTCATGTTCACACGCTGCGCACGTTCTTCAATTGTAAGGTTTTCAGTGGCCGTGAAGCGGATTGGAGCCTCAAGGCCTACAACGGCCGAGTTGTGAACGCGTTTCTTGCAGATCTCTGTCTAGAACACGCACGCCGACGTGGAACGGAGCACAGTTGGCTGGTGGCAGAGTGCATGTCATCGTCTCAGTCTGTAACTATATAGTTTCATTGTTTGGCCCGTTTCCATTCAAAAAAGCTTTCTCTTGGATTTGGGGCTCTGGCCATCGCTGCTTCCAGGACCAGTGCCAACGTCATGCAAACGAAGCTGGAAAAGGCTGGAAGGTACTTGCAGCTTGGTTCAAACTAGTCAACTAGTCGAATGCAACAGGCTGCCAAACGTGGATTGAGTTTCAGTATCGCCCCAACTGAGAGCCACGATGTCAAACCGATTTGACTTGTCAATTAAAGTCAAAGTAACAGTTGTCACGTGACATCAACGAAACGTGAAAACGATCAGTTTGCAGCATCATGTGGCGTATACGCTTATATATATACATATATATATACATGTATGTCGTAAAAAGCTAAAAATCAGGATCACCTTCAATTGAAGTGTGCGCCCAAGGACCGCATCAGAAGCTGCAGAGATCAAAGCTCATGGCTTGACCTTCCTTCGGACAATGAAGCATTTGGCCCTTCAAGCTTTGAGGCGCACGGTGTAACGCACTCATTTGTGGCGCTGTTCACGTTTGAGCGTGCTATTCAGTTGAATATTCGTGGTCAGGAATCAGGAACAACCAACTTCGCTGGATCCAGATTCCCAAATCGCACGCGCCCTGTCTCAAAATGTGGAAGCGCGTTAACGTTATATATAGACAGTGACTATTTATGCACTTTCCGAGGCATTACATCACCAGCTGGTAGATCTGCCAAAGCGTCGCTCCTTGACTGTGAACGCGTGAATAGATCAAATTCGAATTTGACTTCGAATAGTATATATTAGCGCGCAAGTTGATACGAGTCTCGCGGAGGCTATTCCCCAAGATTCGAGCATACAATGGCAGATGAAGATTTTATGAGGTACCTCAAACGCTTCTTTTCTGAATTCATGTGTTTGTTTATTGCTGTTCGTGCAAGTGCTCTCTGCAGTTTTTGTTCACGCTTGTGCGCAGAGTTTCACGATTTTATAATGAAGGATTGGCGCAATCGTGCCATAGGTTCAGGCTGATGCGGGGCATGGTGTCTCGCTCGTTGCTGCGCCTGAAGCATGGGCGCAAGGTTGTGAAGTCGAAGTTTCGGCGTGAGACTGCACGTTGAAGCTCGAACCGTTTTGACTTGAACTAGCTGTCCAGGAACCTCGTCCTACAGGGTTCATGTTTGTGTTGGAAACTCTGTGCACTGTAAATTTTCCACATAAAGCTTTTAAGCTTTGAACAGGTTCCTCTCTTTTGCCAAGTGCACTTCCGGGTCGACAGATCCAAATGCCACTCGTGCCACCTGGACGCCAGCAGCTGCCTTGTAAAAACCTTGCGTTCATTTTGGGCTTTTCAAAACAGACACAGACACATGTGATGTAAAACGTAACCTGATGCCGCAATATACACACATGTTGTAGGTCATGTAATTAGCTAATGGATTTGGTAATTTTTTTGGGTGCTAGAAATATACATACGGTAATCCCGGCCAAAACGCGGGCTGCAGCTCAATGCCAAATGGCCCACATTGTTCGTCAACCCCTGCCAAAATACGGTCAATCAATTTCTGTGATTTTCTATTTTTTTGGTCGCGGAGGCAAAAAGCCAAAAAACAGACGATGGCCAAAAAAACGTCGACCACGCCGAAAAAGCGTCGACCAAGCCGAAAAACGATCGACTGTGACTGACGCAGTCGTTGGAGGGTCAGGGTGGTGTATGATGAGTGGTGTATGATGAGTGGTGTATGATGAGTGGT
>CAXAMN010022206.1:748996-795956 GCA_963970005.1 Durusdinium trenchii | reverse complement strand
CACCCCCCCTCTAAATTCAATTCTCTCCTGGAGAACGTCTTCGTGAGCCTCTCATGATTTCAGGATAGTTGAAACCCTCTAGAACATTCAGAAAGAGTGCATAATCACGAAAGGTAGAGTTTGTCTTGTGAAGCACGTCAATTCTCTCTTGGGGAACGTCTTCGTGAGCCTCTTATGGTTTCAGGATAGTTCAAATCCTATGATGCTCCGATTCAATGCTCACCGATGATCTGAGCCATGGGGCAAGTTTGTTTTCCTCAGAATCTTTGAACATTTCGAGAGCATATGTTTGAACATTTAGAGTGCATATGAACATATATTTACGACAGGTCGCCTCTGAGGGGATAAATCACCATGTCGAACATTGCCTTTTTGTTCCTGCCTCTCGCGTTCTTTTCTCTTCCCGCTGTCCTACCTTTCGTGTCTTGCTCCTCTCAAGTAGAGCTTTATGTCTTTTATGATCCCCCGCGGGTGACGCCCTATAAAATGCAGTTCATGTGATCTTCACTAAAGTGGGCTTCAGGCCCCATTTTATAGTGGCTGCCGTGGGGCATTGCGCACGGGGATGTTTTGACATCATACAAAACATGGTGTGGAGACGGGGTTGTGGATCTGGAATGGCGTACTCCAGAAAAAATATTTTATAGACAGATGATTTTGGGGGGTCTAACTTCGTGGTTTTGGCATTGTGATCTTCTATGAAGGTGTTGCCACTCATTTGTATAGCGCGCTCGTGCTTTCGGTGTTTTTCACTTGATAATCATTACAAAAGCGTTCCTGTTTCTCTTTAGCTTTATACTGGATGATTTATGTCTGTCATTTTGTAGGGAACTCTTCGTCGTATGTCCTAAGGCATTTTATAGCAGTCCACTGATTGTGCCTGTGCATTTGGGCGAGCGTTTTGTAGTTCGAGTGGGTGTTCATTTGTATGGATGTTATACAGGTGGATTGATGCAAAAATGCCGACAAAACGCCCAACTCAACACCCATAGGGGATGCTTTATGTGTAGTCATACGGTCCAACAATATCAAGCACCATACCAACAAGTTCGACCCTGGTTTTACAGAACTTTGCCGCCATTACCGGATTTCGTTTTTTGTCCTGCTGCCATGTCCAGCTATCAGGGCCATGCTAAATCCAAAGCCGCGTGTCATGGCCACGTATGGCATTGAATTGGACGCCAAAGCCCTGCCAGACAATTGTCCATGACAGACTTTCACAACATCATACTTTTCTGCAGCAACTGCCGTGTGGGGAGCAGTCATCCAACCCACGGAGTGCATGCGCCACCCTGATCTCCTAATAGAAAAAAGGAAAACAAAAAAACTAGTAAACACACACATATTTGTTGGATGGTTTTGTGCAAGCAACATGGGCTACTCGAAAGAAACCGCGTTCCCAACTTGTGCGAATATGATGGAAGAGGTGGGGAAAAGAGATGCTGACAACGGATGACAGCATATGCCCACTGCAAGTTGAGCAGGACTCAGTGGTATTGGAGTGTGACAAGTTGTCCTATTGCAACTCGGGAGCAACAGCGGGGCAAGTGTTGGGAGAAACCAAATGCATAAACCAAGGCTACGGAGGTGGTGCAACTGTTCATGACCGTGCGGTCAGCGAGCCGAAACTGGTACTGCACATCAGATTGTGGCGCGCAATGCCAAACACTGTTCAGCTCAATTGCAGCCAAGGAAGTTAATCGAAGTGTGTTGTACATTTGGGCAAGGGTGCCGAGTCCTTGTCGTTGGAGGCGTTTGATTGTTTTCGGAGGCATTCGACCAACCGGGTTTTTCGAAACAAATAGCCAGTGTAAGAACTTAGCAGGCCAGTTCCAATTGTAAATTTCCAACCGGCACATTCAATGCCCTCTGATGATGTTTAGGGAACAACAGCCATTCATGCCAGTAAATGTCAACCGTCCAAACAGCAACATTGAGATGGGGGATTGTGACGAACAAATGCGCGAACTCACAGTATCCACGCTCTGGAAGGTATTATCGAAAAGACGACAAGTGGTGTGGAACGCATTCCCCTCACCGGGGAGCATGCAAGCACTCGTGCCAAACTATTCGGGTTCGGGCTCTTTTCCTTTGAGGAGACAAAGTAGACATCAAGAGTTGCAAAGGGCAATGGCAAGGGTCCTGCTTGCACTTGATTCAGTCGCTGCAACGGTGTCCTGAAATAACCCATGCACTGACCAAATTTTTCCGCGCTGCTCCAAACGCAGCCAAAGCAACAAAGCCAACAAAATCACTCAGGTGGTCAAAGTCCAAGAACCTGATGGAGAGGGTGATGGCGAGAGAGATTAGCGTCCAGGAACACATATGGTTCTCAATATTGGCACCATGCATGGCTGGGGCTGTTGTGCCAACTCACTGCCGAATTCATTCCGTGTCGGTTTGCCAAACCAGCCTTTGTTAAGCAGAGTTTCCTTTTTTTTTGGGCCGGTTGCGGCACGCTCAAAACATCCAAGACAAAAACTGACCAGTTCGAGGTGATAAATTCTCCCTTTTACCGTGAGAATCAGCACTCCCGCAGATGTGGCGTGACCCGTTTGTCCGAAGCCAATGATTACATACTCAAAGCAAATGCGTC
This sequence comes from Durusdinium trenchii, assembly GCA_963970005.1. NCBI lineage: Eukaryota > Dinophyceae > Suessiales > Symbiodiniaceae > Durusdinium > Durusdinium trenchii. The sequence goes on along the minus strand of CAXAMN010022206.1, from coordinate 793,360 downwards.
TTTAGAGAATCAGGCCGAAAACATGGATGGCTATTGGGATCAATCCATGCGACATGCTATGATACTGTGGGTCTTTGGCTAGGCTGGAGGTGTCGATGGGCGAAAGAAGTGAGTATAGGTGTGGGGGGCGGTGGTTGCACAGACGGCCCTGCTCTAGGGTGAGCCCAGAGGTTGGTGGGGGGAGAGCTCAAAAAAGAGCCGTCTCAGAAAAGTAGTTAAAATGTATGGTTTTTGGGGTTTAATCACGAAAGCTAGCACCAGCTAGCTGGAGTTGTCCTTGCTTTAGCAAGTGAGGGGCTGGAATCCTCGGGATCGCCGCATCACGTGAAAACTTCATATGTAGGGCCCCCCCCCCCGTGGGTTCAACTCCCCCCTCGGACGCCTCTGGGACACCTCTCGGGCATCTCTTATGGCATCCACTTTGGCTTAACTCCTCCGGGATACGGTGCAACAGATTCAACAAGCTCACATGTTCATGACATCGACATCGATAGAAGAAACCAAACAAATCATGCAAGCAGCTTTGTTTTGCCTCTGGGACACCTCTTGGGCACCTCTTATGGCATCCACACTGGTTCAACTCCTCCGTGGAGGTTTTGGGATACGGTGCAACAGATTCAACAAGCTCACAGGTTCGTGAACACATCGGATGCATCGAACAGTGTGGCAAAGTCCAGCCACGCTTCCTTAATTGTCGGGGACTTCAATTCGAAGGTTGGCTGTGTCATTGCTGTTTGTGTGTCTTACATGTTCACAACGTTTTACCTCATGAGCATTTGCCTCACTCCGCTTGATGTCCCACCAGTCCGGATGCACCCCTGCTAGCTTTCGTCACCTACCCTCGGCCTCAAGTGATGCGAGTGAGTGATGCAATTGACGCCGAAGAGTGCATCATTAGCATCACGAAGGGCTTAAGGGACCATTTGGACTTTCCATGAGGTGTGGGAGTTCGGGTAGAGGACAGGAAAGGGGGACCACGTGACAGGAAATGAAAAATTCCAGGCTGGGAACCCATCAGGCGAACCAGGTGTGTCCATCCAGTCAGGGCCAGGTTTGTGCAGGCCAGAATGTATTTGTGATAGAGATAGCGCGCGGACAACGCAGGAGAATATTTGCGTCACCAGACCGAAGATTGCAGGTAGAGGACGCAAAAAATATAATGCAGTCAACAACTTTAGAGTTGGTTGGGGGCAGACTTCAGAGTCATAGATGTCCATCTTGGTACGGACCGACGCCTATCCCATGTCCAGCAACGGTGGACGGGAGTTGCTCCAGGCGTTGTATATACCGGCTCTGGCTTATCCAGCTTCAAAGCGAGACGCTGCGTCTCTCAGCCCTTTGTTTTGGCGTGGTTGGTACTGTAAGAGCCGAAGGGAATGCAAGAAACGATGTCGCCCCACATTGAGGGTGTTCACCAGGCTAACCGGGTGTGTCCATCCGCTAAAGGACCAAAGCAGCGAAACCCTGTGCACGTTAGACACATAGAGTTGATATGGGAATTGCTGGAGAGGAAATACAATGTAGTCAGGAACCTTTGAGTTGCTTGGGGGTGCCCCGTTTTTGGAGCCAAAGGGTTGTTACCCGGATGAAAAAGTGCACCCTTCTGGGCTGTAGGTTTCTAAGAGGGTCGGAGTGTTTCACGAATGGCAGTCTATCCTATTACCGGGAATTGCCACATATTGGCAATAAACTTTAGACTGCACCGCTCTTAGCAGCACGCCGAGTTAATAAGTTCAGCTACAAGACGGGGTGACCAACACCACGCAAGCGCCCTTCGGTTACTTACCGGTGCCCCTTTTCAGCTTAAAAACGTCCCTCAACCTCAACCTCTATGCGCCCGGATTGTGATGTTCTATTCGACTCAACCTTTTCTCCCGACACATGCGCCCCACTTCTATCCCATATCGGCCTTCATTGCAACACTTTCCGCCTCTCCGCCTTCTCTTTCGCCATGTTTGACGACAACCCCATTCCCCCCCTAGCCACCTTCATGTTTGCTTAAGGAAGCTGGCTTTCGTCCCCTCCCTTCTCAGGTTGTAATGTGATGGCTGATTGCGGACAATGGGGTTTTTGGAGAGCGTCCAATGAAGCCAAGGTCAGTGCACAGCGCCCTGAGAGTTTTTTTCTTGTTTGATAGGTGCGCACTCTTTAGCATTCAGCATGCGCTATTTGTCCATACTTCTCCCGAGCTAATCCCGGCCAGAAGCACGGCTTCGTGTGGTGTCCTTTTGGCTTGAGCTCTGTGCCTGAAGGCAACCGTCCGGATGGTCCTGAGTGGAACACTTCCTTATGTGCGCTTTGATTTGCCGAAGCAGCTTCTGTTCATGGCAAGGTTGATCACCAACTTCTCAGATTCGGCCTTGTTTCAGACATAAATGTTCTTCACACTTATGGAGGCCTGATGTATGTGGTTAAAATCACCATTTGTGTAGTGCCATTTTACGTTCGTTAAAGATTCTTGCACATTTCAGTCGGCCTTGCTTGAATTGCACTCTTGATTACAGCGGACTCTCTGATGATGGAGGAACCAAACAAACCAGTCAAACACTCTCAGGGAGACCTGTGTCATCGAAACGGAGTGCAAAATCTGAAGATGCCCAACTCACAGCATTGTACTGAAGAGGAAGCACAGTCAGCGGGGAGCTTCGTATAGCGCAGTGCAGACCTCGCAGGGTGAATGCTCAAAGCAATTATCAGTTTTGCTTTGGGCTTGGGTGCCAGGGCTGGTGGCTCGGTAAAAGCCAGCATCACTCCAACGTATATAAGTAGGTTCACCTTCAGAACTGACGTGGAAGACATCAAAAAAAATTCATTGGAGCCTCCGCACATGTATAAGTGTGTCACAACCTTGCCATTCAGTGCAGGCAATGGAGCTGGCAAATCCACACTTCTCTCCATCATGGGTGGCAAGAAGATGGTCCCAAGAAATGCTGTTGCCTCAGAGAGGCGCTTTCAAGCATACGCCATCATATTGTGGCGCTCTCTTCAGGATTGCAAGATCTTGGGCAAACCCGTGTTCCATGATTCTACATTGAACTCGGACCGGATGTACTGCCCCGGCCTCATGCCTTTCAGCAATTACACCTAAAAGGTTTTGTTTGTCTGTGTGTGGCAATGTACGTGTCTCTTTCTGGTCAAGGTGGTGATTGGTGGCGCACTGATTTTTTCTTCAATATCACTGTCGCAGAGTTGATTGGGGACAAGCTTCTTGAAACCCCTCGGGTTCAAGAACTTATTGACATCATGTACCTAAGCCGCCAATGGATATGATTAATGCCCAAGCCGCTTGACTGAAATGTGATGCCATGATACACTTGGCGAGTGGCACATCAGGCAAATCAACACATCATGGCATATCAATGCGATCAGTGACGGCCAAAGACGCAGGCACCCGTCAGCTCAGTGCAATTCCACCTATGTTTTTTTCTACCTTCCGTTCAGCCAGGTGTCAATTGCTCGAGTGCCTAGCAGAAGAGAAGAAGGCCAGATGCCATAAGCGCAGTCTCCTTAGCGGCGCTTTTGATATTTGTGCTCGTTGCCGGGTTTAGAGCCTAGACTCTGATATCGATCGACTGTTGATGGTTTGACTAGGTTGCAGTAGCAAGCAACTGTATTGACAAAAATGGATAAACACTGACGGTGAGTACTAAAGATGTTCGAAAGCCTGAGGGCAAGGCAGAAAACATTGCCCGTGAATCTGCGCAGCTCATTGAAAATTGATGGTTTTTGTCAATGTTTGCGGTCTTCCTCAGTTGTTCCAGGTCTACATCCTTGACGAAATCACCACGGACCTCGCAGATCACTACTGCACGGTGTAAGAAGTGATTGGACGCGTTGATCCTGGGTTGTGAGGGATAGGCGCCTGACAGGAGCAAGTTTGTTCGGAAGGAGCCGGTTCTGCAGGACTTGGATCTTTATGCTCGTGAAGGGCTCCTTAGTTTTTTGCGGCGCGAATCTGAAGAGAAGGGAGCGCCGCACAGCTGCTAACAGTTTTCAACCGAAGCCTTTGAGAAAGTAGAGGGTGCCATCAGGATGGTTTGCTGTTCTCGGACAAGGATTATGGATTATCTACTATATACATTCTTATATACTTATACATATATAATTGTCAATAGGGATGAGGTCCCAGTATAGTTGCTATACAGGTACATGCCATATACTTTTGGCTCAAGTGCCCAACCAGGTAAAAAGGAGCTTTAGCGCGCGTGCTTCATGTTGAACTAAGGGCTAGAACGGGGCCAGGGCACACTTTCCATCCGTTCGCAGGTTATCAGCCGTATCCGGACTCCTTTGAGCTGGGTACGTGCTGCGGCCTTACACAACACCATCTAAACGCACACGCATCGGATAGGTCAGTTACCCTCAGTCACTGAAGATGGACCAATCCGACGCCAGCACTGCATCTTTTGGAGCAGCTGCTGCGGCCGCAGATCGGATGAGTGCATCCCACAACTCTAGTCCAGGTACGATCGAGGCGGAGACTCTGACAGTGGTGAGAGAAGGTGCGACAGGTAGAGCACGAAGTCGTTCCCCGTCAGCGCAATCGACACCACCGGGGGGGACACCGAGGTCGGGCCGTAGCCCTAGGGAGACAAGGAGGAGGACTGACACCGGAGCTGTGAGAGTGCTAGCATTGGAGGATGGGTCGACTGTGCCAGTGCCGTCGGACAGCGAGGCTGGAGATGGAGCAAGGGCAAGCACTGACAACCTACAACTAGCACGGGCCGATGGAGACCTCAATGCGAAGTGTGCACAACTGCTTGCCGAAGTGCATATGTTGAACCACCAAAACGCATGGATGGTCGAATGTGAGCAAAGACAGAACCAGATTATACAACACGAGACCGAAGTCCACGAAGTAGTGATGGCACACCTCGAAGAATGTTATGTCGAAGGATATGGAAATCAACGAAGAATCTCCCAACTTACGGAATCCAGAGACTGTTTGCTCTCAGCAGCACACGATTTACAATACCAGATCGACACTGATCGTGTGGCAATGCGGGATCGTCTCACCCAGTTAGGGGAGTACGCTGATCGCAACAGCGCAGAGATGGTTAGTCAAGTTGTGAACATCGGCACGGAAGAGATCCAGGCTATATCGGCGGAAAGAGATCGAGCCGTAACCGAGCTCATGACTGCAGTCGCAGATGCTGAGAACATTAGGGATCTGTATAGACAGGAGTTAGTTGGACTACAAAGGCAGAGTGCCAGGAACAAACACGAATATGCTGAGGAGATGAAGATGAAGGAAGCAATGTATGCAAGCAAGATCAAATAGTTATCAGAAGAGAATGAGGAGCTCAACAACCGATCCTATAATCAGGACAATTTCATCATGACCATCAGGGGGCAATTGAAGAGGGCGAATGAGGAGTTGACACAGGCGAGGATTCAAGGATCCGGTCGACCGTCTCAACCATCCAACGCCGAACTCAAGAAAGCCGAGGTCAAGGTGAACATGTTGGAAGAGGACATTCTACGTAAAGAGAGGATGCTGAAACGTCTTCAGGAAGAATTGATCGAATCAAGTGCGAGTGAAGCACAATTGAAGGTCGCACTGGAGTTGAAACCACCAGACATGGGATCAGAACCCTATGTGGAGAACGAGATGATGACCAAGCTTAGAGCGGAACTTGGACGTACCGAAAAGTCATTAAGGTCCGAGGAGAAAGAGGCAATGGAGTACTACGAAGGTATGATGCAGAACCAGCAGGACATGATGGAATTCGAAGCGCATGCAGCACGGCTCAGAGATGAGAGGAACAAGTACCGGAGGAGGTACGAAGAGGAGCGCTTGAATGCAGAGAATGCAGCCGCAACCGAACATGGTGCCGCTTCATCTTCTAGCTCGGGTGGCTCCAAGATATCTCGAAAGGAACACGAGAAAATCAACATCCCTGCATGGCCCAAGATACACGACCTGGAGGTTTGGAAATCCCAGGTTGTAGCGGCAGTCGTGACGGCATCGGGCGACGAAAGGCAAGAAGATTGGATCCAGTGGCTCTCGGATGCCTTCAGATCACCATATGACCCATTTCTGCTCGAGACATCAGGTGAAGCAAGATTCGCTAGCATAGACGCTAAGCTAGGTATCACCCTGCATACGATCATCCACGCAGCAGGTGAAAGATCTCATGACGTACAGCTGAAGGTGAGGCAGATGATGCAGAGACGTGCGAGAGGCACAACCCCTGGAATGGTCAAGGGACGAGAAATGTTAGCGTTGATCGTCGATAGCTTCCGGAGTGCCGACAACGTTGATGTGATGTATGCATCCAAGCACTTATTCGATCTAAAGTTCCCTGGGGATAATCAACTATCCAGATTCCTTGGACAGTGGGATGAGATCATATCAGGTATGGATGCGGATGACATGCTTCCTGACAAAGCACTCCGCAACCTGCTTTGGGATAAGATTAAGGACTCCAAAGTTATGGCGTTAGATTTGTCCGTGTACGACAACATGTTGGATAAGGATCCGGATAAAACCTACCAGAAGTTACGAGAGATCATGGCGAAGTGGATACGGAAATCAATCGAGACCACAAACAAGAAAGAAAGGGAAAAGGCCTTTGGGAACCTTGTGAAAGCCACACCAGCGGCGGAGAAGAAGGACCCTAAGGCGAAACCCAAGAATACCAAGGCCGATTCACCGAAGGACGCCGCTCCAGTACTTCCTCAGGCTAATCCGAAGGACCACAACAAGAAGGACAAGAAGCAGGATCGTGGAAGATCAACCACGAAGAGCCCAAAAGGGGATCGTGGCAGGTCAGCGACTCCAGCAGATACGTCCAAGATAGGATGTGCCTTCCACTTCCATGGGAAAAATGGATGTTCTAGAGGAGATAAATGCAAGTTTAGTCACCAAGAGAAGCACAAAAGTTCTGCTAAGAAACCAGAAAGCCTCAAGGGTGACAGATCCAAGAGTCCTAGTGGCAGGAGCACTAGCCCTAAACCAATAAAGGATCAGGTCTGTTGGAATTGGCAGAAAGGATCGTGCAAGTTCGGGGACAAATGTCGACGCCAGCATCACGCTGCTCCTGCTACAAAACAAGAGGCTAAAGGCAAAGCCAAGCCCAAACCGGCTGCGCCAGCCTTCATGCTTTGCGGAGACATCGAGAGTGATGGCGAGGACGCGCGACCCGCACTTCCCAACGTACAACGAGGTAAGCTGGCGCTTCGCTTTAAAGTCAGATTCGACGACCGGGCGAGTGTGACCACGTTTACCTGCGATCCTGGTAACGAGCTAAACACCCGTCCTCTCAGGAAGAAGAAGGATGAGGTGCAGAAGGTGGATACCGAGCTCATTTCGTCGTTGAGAGCCCTCAGAGTGAACAATATAGCTGCGCGAGTAGCACATGCCAAAGGTAAGATGATGGAGCTATACTCTGCTGAACACATTGCCAAGGCATGGATACAAATCACTCAAGATGAAGGAATCGAGGTGAACGTCGATCTGTCTGACTTCAACACCAGCGAGGTAGTAAGGAGGGATTCTGTCAACTATACGATACCGGGAGACACGATGTTCATGGCTGTGGAGAGGTATGATGGACCACCGATACGCTTCATCATGGACACGGGATGTGGACACGACTTGATCTCAAGAGAGAAAGTCAATGCCATGGGCCTTACCACCAAGGAAGGACCCAAATCCGTGAGCTTCATGACAGCGAATGGCGTAACTAGTACATCAGAGATGGTGGACATCAATGTGGACGAACTACCCATGATGTCCGAGGCACACGTGTTGGAGAGCACACCATCAGTCTTTTCCATCGGGAAACGGTGCATGGAACAAGGGTACTCATTCATATGGCCGGCAAATCAATTGCCATACCTCATCGACCAGAACGCGAACAAGATTCCGCTATCGGTGCATGACAACATACCCTACATCAAGGTGAATGATGATGACGGGAGATGTTTACCAAGATCAGACGGCTTGGCTACGATACTTCATCGCATACTGTCAGGTGTGGGACATGAAGACGAGGCCACAACAGGTCAGGAGACACAACAAGAGGAACCTCCGCCCAAGAAACCACGGAGACGAAGGAGAAAGAAGAAAGATAACCAGAGAGATCGGGATGGTGAATCTGATATCAATCCAGCTGTTGCAGGCGCCGAAGGAGAACCAGAGGGACACGGTGATGACGGATATTCTCCTGAAGAAGAATATGACGGAGGAGATCCGAGAATCGATCGTGGTCACGAAGGTCAACCTGAAGAAGCCGAAGACGACGAACACGGAGGTGATGCGGATTCTGAACGAGAGGAGAGTGACATTGGTGAAGATGAAGAGGGACTACTGGAAGTCGACGTGGTTGACGGGGAAGCCAGACTATCAAAACCAGGAGTGCTGAAGAACGAGGCGAAATCCATATTGCACCTGATGACGCACCGATACAAGAACCCATACTGCAAGTCATGTGTGAGAGCAAAGATGAAGCACTACAAGACTAGCAAGGGAGCTTTCAAACGGAAATTGAAGGCATTCGGTGACCTCATCACTTTCGATCTCATGAACACTCAGAAGATGGCGAGAGATGGGATCACGCCGGATAAGGATGTATTGGTGATTCGAGATCGGTTCACTGGTGTGATATGGGGCTATCCTTTGAAAGCAAGCAATAGTGACGAAGTGGTGCAGGCGATGAAGCACTATATCGGTAAGAGAAAGGTCACCAACGCTTACTCGGACGACGCGCCACAATTTGAAGCAGCACTCAAGGAACTCCGGATTCCACTAGACCAGTCGCTTCCAGGACACCCCCAGAATAATTCACTCGCCGAAAGAAACAATCAGTTCATGATGCTTACCACATCGACATGCCTACTAGAAGCCGGACTACCACCATGCTTTTGGCCATTTGCAGTGGAATGCGTAAGCCATTTGTTGAACATCGAGAAGCTGAGCGATGGCAGCAGTGCATGGTTGAAGTTGCACAAGAGCGAATTCCCAGGCATGGTGATACCACTCGGGGCGAAGGTGTTCTTCAAACCTAGTGATGCAAGAGAAAGAGACCAAGATCACAAGTTCGACCCCAAAAGCATACCTGGTATCTTCGCAGGGTACGTTATGGGGACCGGGATGAACTGGTCGAGGAAATACAAAGTATGGGCTATAAGCGACTTCGCTCAACAGAATCTAGGTTATGATGCCGAGAGACCGTTGAGGAAACTGATTACTCCTCACATCACCGAGAAGGTCCTCCAGGACGACGGAATAGAATTCCCTTTGAAGAAAGAGTACGAGAGGTTGAACAGCACTCTCGAAGGAATGAAAGTCCTGAAGGAGAGAGCCGGTTCTCCAGATGCACCTACCAATCCCGAGTTACCCGATCCCGACGACAGTGACGACCAAGGCGGTGACGATGATGCGCCTGATCCACCAGATGGGGATCTGAAGTCAAGAGCTAGCGAGATTGACGCGATCGAGGATGAGAAGACGGAGGAGCTCGCAGAGAAGAAGAAAGAGGACTACTCCGGTCCCGATCACTACTCCGTTGGGGGGCCGGGTGATAACATCATCTACTTGAACAACGACGGCGAACACGTCAAGATCGCAAAGGACGGTCGTCTATATAGAGTGGGATCGGATGGAAGGCGACTCTTCCACAACTCACCAAGACCCAAGGACTACCTCACGCCTGAAGAATGGCAGAAGCTATCGGTGAAAGATAGAGCTATGGCCAAGAAGGCCGGAAAGCATGTAGACAGGGTCGTGGATAGATTGACGAAGAAAGCAAAAGGGTTCGGGAGCAGCACGGATAAGAAGGAGGACGAAGAGCCTGATGAACTCTTGAAGGACCTGGAAGACGTCAAGAAGGATGATGATCGAGGTAGTGAAAAGAAGTCTAAGAAAGACAAGAAGGACAAGAAAGCCAAGAAGGACAAGAAGTCCAAGAAAGAAAAGAAGTCTAAGGACGAGGGAGAGGAGGGTGAAGGTGGACCAAGCTTGGCTATGCCTACTACCTTTAGGGAGTGGGATACTGATGATGATGAGGACCCATGGTCACCTAAATCCTTTACATCCGAGTCCACGTGTGTCCCCAGTGATGAAGAATTCCTCACCGATTGGGACGAAAGTGCCATGTGGGAGGACAACGATGACAATCTTGCTATGGCGGCTTGGAAGACGGAGAACGTCTACAATCCACTGAACGGTCAGATATGTCGTTGCATCACTGGTGATCCCATTGACAACGATATAGTTGATGAACCATTTCCGACGATGCCATGTGTAGTGCGTGATATGCAACATCGCCCAAAACTTATGGGCAATCGGTTGTTTAACGCCGTGGTATCAAGGCCTGTGAGCCGTGCCGAGATCCTATCCAATAAGAAGGCAATGCAATCTATGTTGGATGAATGGGGCGGACTCTGGGATGAGGAAACATTCGACGGGTCGTGGCTGAGAGAATATGATGAGATCGTGGCAACCTCCAAGAAGAAAGGAGAAGAAGTTCACCTAGCAAGAGTACATGGAATATGTGTGGAAAAGAACTACCAACTGCCTGACGATGATCCGAAGAGGAAGTTCAAAGGGCGAGGGGTTCTACTCGGAGATCAAGTGAAGAACCAGAACTTCGAGGCAGCATTGTTCCAAGACCTTGGAAACTCTCCAGCTACATTCGAAGCTGCTCGATGGGCCGATTTCTACGGTTGCCTGGAAGGTAATGATGTGCAGATGGCAGACGCCGTTCGAGCATATATCCAAGCATTGTTGGGCGGTGTACCGTGTTGGGCTGAACTCCCGTGGGAAGCATGGCCCAAACACTTGCAAGAGGAGATCACCAGAAGAGGTCTCAAACGCCCCATGTGTCGTGTGAACAAAGCATTATACGGACATCCAGACTCTGGAACGATGTGGGAGCAACATTGCGACGAATCTGTACGAGCATTGGAGTTCAAACCCGTCGGACCAGAATGGCCGTCGATGTATTACCACGAAAAGCTGGATTTGCTGTTAGTGATATATGTGGACGACTTGAAGTTGGCAGGGCCCAAGGGGAACTTGAAGAGAGGTTGGGACCTACTCCGCTCCAAGCTGCGCATTGAACCAGAAACCGAGGTCGGATTGTATTTAGGATGCGTTCTGTCGAAAGGCGAAGATAAATTGGCCGATGGTTCTAAAGTTACTACGATGACATATGATATGAGCGCTCTGCTCAAAATGAGTGTGGTCAAATACCTCGACATAGTAGGTAAGGACACAGTATTGAAGAAAGTTGCAACACCGATGTTACCGGATGTCACAAAGGATCATCCATCGAGAGCACCATGCAGTACCCAAAAGGGACTTGCTGTCACATGCACATGGTGTGGTACTTGCTTCTCGCCTGACCAGGCGGCTTCCAAGGCCAGGTCAACAGACGATGACGTCAAGTCTGATACGAAGGAGCAACCTCGTGGTACCCTAGCGCCTCATGCTGCTAGTCTCCTAATGAAACTGTTGTACGCTGCTAGAATAGCGCGTTTCGACCTATTAAGGGCCATCAATGTGCTGGCTCGCAATGTGACAAAATGGACAGTTGCCGACGATGCGAAGTTGCACCACCTGATGTGTTACGTGCATCATTCAGCCGATCAGAAAATGATAGGTTGGGTCGGTGACTCCAAAGCAGACCTGTCGTTAGCCCTATTTGCAGATGCGGACTACGCAGGATGTGGTCAATCGTTGAAGTCGACTTCCGGTGCACACATGCATGTCCAAGGCAAACGAACTCGTTTCCCGTTGGCTGGAGGTAGCAAACGTCAAGGATGCGTTAGCCACTCCACCCCGGAGGCTGAGATTGTCGCGGCGGACTACGCATTGAGGACACTTGGCATCCCAAGCATTAGTGCATGGGAGACTTTGATGAGGACGCCGCCACGAATAGTCTTTTATGACGACAATCAAGCAATGATCAATGTTATGCGGAGTGGGAGGAACCCCACGATGCGTCACATGGAGCGAACTCATGGTATTTCCATCACTTGGTTGTACGAGATGTTCAAGCGCGACTATCTGTTGCTCGTATATGAGGTTACTGCTCGTATGGCTGCCGATATCCACACTAAAGGGTTCGACGATGCCAACTCATGGAAACATGCGTGCATGTTGATCAATATACTGAGCGATGATGGTCTACGCAGCCAAGCACTGCTCGACTTGATGAAGCCAACTCATGATGGATTGTCCTACGCCAAACAGCTCCAAAAAGACCGTCACAGTAAGGTGCCCACATATCCTTACACCACCATTCCGGTTGTCCCGCCACAGCTGTATCAGCCGGGACTTTCGAGCAAAGAGGGACTGCAAGAGATCCCTGGGTGCGACCCCTACGTTATGGTTCGTACTCCCAAGCTGTACAGGCTGCGCCCACCACGGGCTTCCCCTGATATGGCTTACCTTCGCAGCACTTGGATCTTGCAGGACGCGCAATGGCAACAGATCGAGGATAAGGTTGATCCTAACTTAGAACCCGTTCGGTTTGACCGCTGGGTCGAACGTGCGTTCTTTCAGTTCCATCCTTTGTCTTCTCCGTTACCCAAAGCGTCAGCTCCTGCGCCTAGTCATTTCAACGCTGCGACCCTTCCACGTCTTTTGTTTAGCTTGCGTCCGCTTGTCCAATGTCGCGAGTTGCAACAGACTCTCCGTGATTCGTCCTTGTACTTGTCGATTCATCACTGCTCGACCTCTGCCTTACACGTGCTCAACGCCCTGACGCGCCTTGTGCATGGGGGGAATGGGGGGTCTGGGGGGTCTTCGATGATTTTCGACAATTTTGTTTCGGATCCTGAAGAGCAAGAGCACTCAGTTCACGATCATTGGGAGGTAAACGAAGAAGCTAGGACGTTGACAAGAATACACTCGTCTCCTAGGAGAAAGGCGTTCTGCCCGGGTGACGCGCCATCTTGTCCAGTCGACATGTCACGGATCAAAGACGAAAGGATGACTTACCGTCAAGGAAGTCAATTCGAGTCATCAGATTTTGAGGATTGTGTCAAGGACTATTGGCGGCACTCAGGTAGAGGTACGCATACCAAAACGCACCTCCGATGGATAGGCAAGACTGTATTCACCCTTAGGGGAAACCATGCTGAATCGGAAAACGAGGAAGCTAAATCGGCTGCGATAGCGTTATGCAGCACCCCAAAGCGTATGAGAACGATCCCACTGAAGGATATCATTGTCCCAACGTTCGTCTCCGTTAGCAAAGCCAAAAGAGAGGAGAGCAAAGAGCACAGAATAGTTGATGTCAACATGAGACGACATGATGGGAAGATAGCATATCGGTACCAGTTCGTGTTGTGCGAAGAAGACGACAACCTAGCCGCCCGCGACGAACAGATGGTAATCGATCTGTACGATATAGGTAAAGAACCCGCGTTCATCCTACTGTGTTCAGAGGAATGCAATCACTTCACCCACTTAGCGGCGAAGCACGACTGCACCATCGTCACTGTATCTCAGAGCGACGACCTCACTTCACCATACGGAATTGCACGTGCGCTTGCAGCGGTGCGTTCGGAGAAGGACGCAGTAATGTTTGCAGGACCCTGCACAGGCGGATCGGCGTGGTCGAGATACAACGCTAAAGTCAGCGACGAGATAGCTAAATCTATAGAGCTTAAGCGAGCACTATACTGGGACCTTTGGGAGCGTTTTGAAACTGTTATGGTTCGCGTTTTGAGGATCGGAGCCGCCGCACTGTTTGAACTACCAAGATACTGTGCCTACTGGAAAGACCAAAGGGTTCAACGTTTGTTGAGCGGCACTGATTGCGACTGTCATGTGTTTGATGGGTGCGTGTACGGGTTAGGCGCTGAATTCAACGATTCGCATTCCGACAAGAAACTCATCAAGAAACCATGGAAGATTGTATCATGGAATCTTGAGTTTGGCAACCAGCTCAGCAGAACATGTGACAAGAGCCATAGTCATAGAGATTGTGCAGGTAAATACACTAAGACTACTCAATTATATAATAAGAAGATAGTCGGCATCATCCTGAAGACCGTGACCAAGAGAATCGCTGCATTCCAGAAGTCTGAGAAGATGATGCATGCCGTTCCGTGCCTTATGATTCGAGCCTCGGGTAGTTCCTTCAATGAACGCTCAGTGTGTGATGCAACATCAAACGAGACTGTATACACATGTTATGAGCATGGGACACAGACATCACACGCACGACGGATCGAACCACATGGCATTCATGATTTTCTGGACTGTTATGTTTGTTTGTGTGACCACAGCATTGCTTCACCCGTACGCTTTAGCGACGTGGCTATGGAGTCTGTTGGTGGTGTCATGAACTATAACAGCAACACGGGCGGCTACCCGACTTTCATCATCAAGATCCTCGATGGCCTGGTTGAGATGAAGGAGAGAGGGCAGATAACCCTGCCTCCAAGGATGTCGAGGAGTACGCATGGGTTGGATGTGGTTGAAGCATGGATTGCCGTCGGCATTCCTCCGCTCGTCCCGTTATCCATCAACTATGCAATGTCCAGGACAAAGTCCGACGACACCAAATTCTTGACCGCTTCACTGAAGAAGTTAGTGGGCTACATGAACGAGGACGAGAAAAGAGAGACTACAGGCGACCTGGCAAGACGCTATAAGCTATCCATGGCCACCATCAAGGGGCGCTTCGGGAACGATGCGAACGGGGTTTTCAGCAACCTCTCTCGCTACCTTGTGGAGCCTGAAGAGATTGGGGTGATTGATGACTTATGGGACGACGTCCGCGCCTTCATCAACAACGGCAGACTCAGTGATACCATGGTTGCCTACCAGCAATGGAGGAACCTATCCGGGTCGGCCAATGAAAGCATGAACATGCGTGAAGCCGCGGATCCGTCAGATCACGTCTATGCTACCCGCCTTGAGAGTTACTACACGATCTACAGCTCGATCTTCTATCACACCTCTGACAAACTCACCAGTCGAAACGCGAGGGAGAAGGTACAAGAGCTGATAGACACGGTGAACAGAGAAGTCCGCAATATGGCACTGGCAATAAGGGTCCACAACTCGGACAGCACATTGGACAAGATCCATGTGATCGATGTGCTCGAGGACCTGATTGCCAGGAAGAGAGGACTGCCGAAGTACAGGTCGGCGGCTCAGAACCATATGGAGACCTTTCTAGGCTCCATGAGTGTTATGGTGCAGTACCTTGACAACTGCAAGCCTATGGTAGCCGCGATAATACCAGGAGAGCTCAGATTCATGAGGGAGAAAGTCATGCCGATGATCAATGAGTGGATCCCGGTTGAACCCACAATGTTTCGAGTTCAGTACAACGCAGCCGCGGCGGAGAGCGGAAGGCAAAATGAGTACAACCGACGGAGCAGCGCCTTCAAATCCTACACCGACTACATCGAGGAATTCAAGAAGAAAATCGAGGACAAGATTATCCCCTCGTTGCCATATTGGAACATGCAGGAAAGC
Organism: Durusdinium trenchii; assembly: GCA_963970005.1. Classification (NCBI taxonomy): domain Eukaryota; class Dinophyceae; order Suessiales; family Symbiodiniaceae; genus Durusdinium; species Durusdinium trenchii. Next base: position 777,912 of record CAXAMN010022206.1, on the reverse strand, counting down.
GAAGGTCCTGAGCCTCCTGACGTTGCTCATAGGCCAAAGTGGTGCCCGCCGCTTCAGATATATGGTGACTTCACTAGGCCGACGGCCAAACCAATGCCTCGCGCACCAAGACCTCCTCCACCGTCGTCGTCATTTGAACAGCAGAACTTTTCGGAACGTCCTTCCGGCAGTTCAACTGGGCATGGGCCGGCGTCCTACAAGCGGTGGGGAAGGACAGGTGGATCAACATCCACTGGTGCGGCATCAAGGGACATCTCAGTCACCACGTGGTTTAGAATGCCGTTTCCGATGGGATCAGACAAGTACTACGTATTTGGGAAAGACTATTTTTCGCGAGACATGAAGGTCTACGCAATGGTCAGCGCCAATCAGGTGCCATCCGGGCACACCGTAGAAGGTCCCTGTACCGTTAACGGACAGATGACATGGTTGCAGTACTTACGAAGGTTGACGTCGTATTTGATGTTCTGGCATGGGGGGTACCAAGAGACGGTGATCGATCGGAACTATCACAAAGAAGACGCCCATTGGTTCGCTCAATATACCAACATCTACGACTCAACACAAGTGTCACTTGCTGGAGGACTACCATCTCCGAGGACGCTATACAACCTTTGTTACCCAATGGAAGCCAGGGTGAGTGACGAAGCGGAATTGGAGCTAAGGATGCGTGAGACATTGAAGGGCTTCATCCCAAGTGTCACGTGTCAGCCAGCGTCTCGCACCATCGACGGCGGGAGTGTGCACTGTGAGTTCATCGGCGCCATGAAGACCAGTAAGGTGATTCTGATGTCGGACTTCGAGTACATCACCAAGTCGAATTCCGGAAAACAGACAGTGTTCGCCCAGAGCTTATTGTCACTTGGATGGGATAAGGTCATCAACATGTCATGTACACCCGAGTACAAGAAGGGAGTGGTGACGGATTCATATGGCTTCATCGACTTCGTTCGTGATCGAATTGATGATGTCAAACGCCATGAACCCACCTCCATCCATGTGTGGTTGTCATTGAGCCATCTAGTGACTGCGGGCGAGAAGGGGACATACAAGACTGTGATCGTTCCCACGGACTTCGTTCCAAGACTTAGGGATGTGATCATCAAGCTTGACGCATGTTGCCAATTACCTACCTTCGTGAGGATTTGCGCAGACGTGGAGTTTCACCATGCCGTCGGTTCGTTCGGTAAGATCGCCAACATGATCAAGGACGAGCTGTCGCTGAATGGCATGATGTCCACGACGTCGGACAGATTCTGGCGAGCCATTTCGGTCGCCGGAGGCGGTCACCCATACTCTATGAAGTCTGGAACCTCTTTGGTCCACGCTGTCATGGAAAAGTATTTGTTCAGAGAGAAGATGCTCGCTTCTTGTTTTATGGCACCGGATCCCTTGACCGAAGCGAATAACCTCCATGATCCCAACTTGGAACACGTGTTGCAGGACAAAGAGAGGTTGTATCAGTACTTGTTCGGAGACTCCGTAAGAGGAAGCCATGCATATCAGTCCGCTGCGGGAGCTTCAGGTGAGAACGAGTCTGAGCGGAGGAAGAGGGAGAAGGTAAGGAGGGAGAATAAGATGCCATGGATGGATGAGTACTGGGGAGTCCTTCAGCCAGAACCAATATACTCGAGGACTCAAAGATGGTACGTCATTGATGACTTCAAGGAGGGTGAGGAGATTTGCTGCGATTACTGTTTGGTCTGCAATCCCATAGACTCCGATTTGAAAGACGATTGCTATGCAGAATGCATCAACGGAGCAGCAAATAGATGCCGTGGGATGTCCGCAGAAGACTACGTCCAGAAGCGATTTCATGCATGTGCTCGATTGCTTCACAACTTCGGCATGGGGCAAACGGTATCTTCTCCCACCGTCATGATCTCCGAGATGAACCCGCACGTAGACATGATGAAGTTCTTACACGAAGCGATGATCATCTTTAACGGGAACCCAGGTTTCCAGAAGGAGATCTCGTTCTTCGGGGGGATCAGGTTGTCATCGACAATGACGGAGAACTTCTTCAAAACGAGAAGAGGGCCCAGTATCCATGTGGAGAAGCAGATAATCGGCAGCGCCAAGTACTACCAGGGATCCTATGACCTTGGAAACGTGTGCTACACCAAATACCTCAAGACCATATTGGAGCCCGATGTATTCCGCACGATGTTCGGAGATGATCCCACGGAGGAACGGGTAGGTGATATGGTGGAAGCGCTGCTGGGCATGTTAGAAATTGCTCAACTCTTCAAACACCTGTTCTTGGGATGGGGTGACATTGAGGCTTTGAGGACGGGATTAGAAGAATCCATCAAGCGTGTCACTGCATCACTGTACGACAGGACAACGTATGAGAACCGAAAGCGATCGATGATCAGGACATTGGACCCGCACTCTGATGAGGCGGCAAACGTGGCACTGATTCTCGTTCGCATGAGGACCATGCCGCCTCCTGAATTCGACATCGACCACTTCTTCGAAATTGGGAAAGAACCAGAACAGGGAGCAGAAGCCACTGACCAGCCCGAGGCCGAAGGTGTCGATATGGAGACTGAAGGTGAACAGGAGAAGGAGGAGCAAGACGTTGACATGTCCGATCCGAAGACATCAATACTGCAAGCCATCGACGAATTCGAGAAGAAGATCGGGCAAGCAGAGTTCTGCATCCACTGCATGAAGTCGGGACACACGACTCTCAATTGCGAGAAGATCCCTTCATCTTCACCCACAGTCACCTCAGTGTTGAGTGATTGGAAGAAGAGAGTGAAGGGAGAGGTTGCACCCGACGATGTACCATCCGGACATCCAACCGAGGAGCCTAAGAAGAAGAAACAGAGAGCATCGCCTACTCCAGATAGGAAGGTCGACAGCGAGTTCAGACGAAAAGAAATGTTGAAAGCAAGAGTCGTGACAATGTTCGACCATGACGGGTTCACATTGATTGAAAGTGCCGATGGAGTCGAAGGAGGGACACATTCCTACAATGGGCGGAAGCTTGCGGAAGTGGGCCCTAGGGATATGAGGGTGGTATACGAATTTGTAGAGAAGGCATTTGTGCACTCCAGTTCCCTCAAACCAAGGGCATGTCATCAATTCTATCCCCTACCGACACGGAGGGAGAAGGGATACAAGCCGATCGACCCCATGACAATGGTCGGGAAAGTTGAGCTAGTACCGATCAACGGAGTCACTTTCGCTGCGCAGAACTCCGACTACGGCAACCACAAGTATCCGACTCCAGACTGTCGAGTACCAGAATACAGCCAAGCGAGCCAGGCCCTGAGTCGTCGATTGGGAGCGAAGTTGAGGCATCGAATTGGACGCCAGTTCAGGACAGGAGGAAGACTCACACCAATCAAATGCGACGAAGGCGCATGGGTGTCATGGGAAGACCTGTTAGGTGATAACGCAGTTTGGGAAGACGGTTATCACTATGGCAATATAGACATCGTGACCAAGAAGGCGCGTTTGGAGAAGTACCTCGACCAGAACTATGAGTGTTTCCGCGTAACCAAGAGGATCAGGTTCCAAATGTTGGCGGTCCGCGTTCACCCTGATGAACTCAATGATCCTGATGACCCGATGGAGAAGGAATGGATTGACGAGCTCAAGGGCATGGGAATATCCAAAGGGAGACTACACCATAGCGATGGATGGTGCTTTCCCGTGGCCGTAAGAGCAACCTCAGCACACTCGTCGGACGGCGGAGGTTATGACGTTACCATCAACATCGACCACATTGGATCGAGAATGACCAACGACATGGCCCTATCCATGGTGACCGCATTTCACGCTACCAATCTTGGAGCGCTGACTTCAATCATGCGACGGGGGCTAGTGCCAGGAGGTCTCGGTTCATCGGGAAGGGATTCTATCCACTTCACATGTTTTCCGCCATGGGCCTGGGAACAGGGCTACAAGGGAAAACCTTGGCTGGGTCGTAAGGTCGCATTGAGTGATCGCCCAGTGGTTCTCTACATTCCGGTGTGGAAGCTGCAGGAGTACGGACTTCTCATCTCAGCGACTGGATCTCTATTGGTTGAGGACGTCGTTCCCTTCGATGAGGTTAAAGGGGCATGGTTGCAGTGCGACAATGCGGAACCCGGACAGCCTGAGGAGATTGAATGGATCAGGTTACTCAATAGAGAACCCGACCCTGGAAGCTACCTTGTTCTGGAGTCCAAATACGGAAACCCGATCATGACTCCACGCTATCAAAAGCTTGAGAGTTTAGCGGTTGAGGTTCAGGACGATACCTACTCCGAGGACGACGCCAAAATCTCAAAGCTGTTGGGCATGATCGAGGAGAGCGGTGTCTACCCAGAGTATGATAGCACCGAGTGGCAGGAAATCTTTGAGGAGATCGTGTACCGCCGAGCAATGAAAGACTATGACTCAAGACCGTGCCCTAACTGTCTTGGCGAAGTCGATGTGCGATTGACGATATGTCCGCACTGCGTAGCGGTTTTGATCGCGAATGGGAAGCTCACGCATGTGGTACCCAAGGAGACAAGGGACCGCAATCAACGATCACCTCCGAGAGATGCTCCAGCCAGTTCTTCCGGTGAGGCAACTTCTGCTGCGGGTGCAAACATCGATGAAGTCATCAAGAATGCACGCAAGACAGCCGAAGAAGTCATTGACGTCGAGGAATCCGAAGGAGAGGAAGACGAGGAAGTTCCTATCATTTTGAAGGAACGACCGGACGAAACTGAAGGCGAACCCGAATATCGGGAGGTCCCTCAAGATGGATACGGGAATGAACTTCCACAGCCTTTCCCCTTCGCAATTGACGAATTGCCGCAAGAAGCTGCGATCCCCATCGACCACAACTTTGCAGTCACTCAGCAATTTGACCTGAGGTTGATGAAGTTGATCAAGAGCTTGGCCAACGCAACGTTCGACATCAATTGCTTTGAGAGTCGTGAAGACGTACTGCGAAAGTTCGACGATGGACAGCGGCATGATACTCCATACAATAGATGGCCAATAGTACCGAATGATCCGGATACTGGGTTTCCAAGACGCCTTCAGAGAGCCGAGGTCGTAGGCATGAGCAAATGGACCAACGACACGTATGCAACAGAAGCGTGGCAGATCTATGAATTCCACGCCCACGTTATTCACCCGATGATGATCACTGCAATCCGCTGTGGGCTTAGCCACAAGTACCTCAGGGAGGTCGGCAGCACTCGGCGTAACATGAGTGATCCAAAAGCTCGAAGATCTGAGACCCAGGAAGAGATCATCGAGGAGCTGGCATTCATCTCAAATTTCATCAGACGCTTGATCAGGAAGACCTTTGGAGCGAGCCGGTATAGTTACTACCAGAAACCAGATGACGAAAGTGCCGCTCCATACAAATTCATCGACATTAGCCCCGCCATCAAATCAGAGCGGAAGAATGTCACGAAGGAGATCCTCGTTGCATGCCGCTACTATGGCATAGAGGTATCCGATGTTCAAGCACAGAAATTGAAGTTCTTTGAGGAGCAGATCCGAAGGGGAAACCCAAGGAACGTTGAGCTCATCAAGGACTACATTGGCTTTGTCGGAGCTGACTACATGCGACAACTCACGAATGGTTGAGCATTGGGGTCACGCCGACATACCACTTCCGGTACTTCAAGTACTGAGGGATCTTGGGTAATTCATGATGACCGTTTTGGCATCATGGGAGTGAGACAGGATTGTGTTCCACACCGTTGGTAATCGCATGATACCACAGGTGGATGCACGTCTTCCGTTTGTAGCTCCATTACCTGTTTGATCCAACTTTCAAGCGAATGCAAGATCGTTTGCTAATTCAGTTTGATAGGACATACTGGTTGACCTCCAATGCACTTTTGAGAACATGATTCGTTCTCCGGTTTTTACATCCACTCATCTCCCTTCCCCGTCGAAGCACGGATGTGGGGGGTGTCAATAGGGATGAGGTCCCAGTATAGTTGCTATACAGGTACATGCCATATACTTTTGGCTCAAGTGCCCAACCAGGTAAAAAGGAGCTTTAGGGCGCGTGCTTCATGTTGAACTAAGGGCTAGAACGGGGCCAGGGCACACTTTCCATCCGTTCGCAATAATTATATATATACACTGTATTGTTATGGTCAGTTGATTCAAGATTGCAACACTTTAAGAGCATAAATACCAGAAGGTAAGGGATTTGCCATCTCTTTGTCGGGACTCTAAGGACAATTTTCTACGCGACCCACATTTTTGATCACCTGGCTGAGTGGGCCACGCACCTGCTCTTTTTCTCAGCTGGAAAGGTGCAACGATGCTGCCGGATATCTGTGCCTTGACCAAAGAATGGTCAGAGAGTAGCAACACACCATAAGTTATGAATCTCTTTCCTGACCTTGTTTCACCTACGCTGATCAGGACTTGCATGAGTACCACCAGCTGGCCAAGAATACCCGTTGTCCCTTGTACACCTTGATGAAGCAATGGATTGTACAGAGTTATGGCGAAACTGGAGCTGTGCAGCAGGACCCAGCAACACAGAAAGCACAGTGCGGACTTGATTTTGAAGTGTATAGACGAAAATTGGCGCGATCGTCGAATGGAGCTGATGCTTTGTGAGTTCGATTAGGTTCAAGCGGCCTAAACCAGTGGCATGTTGATGTTGTTGTGACATGTTGTGACCGTTTCAATGTTAATTTATATCATGAGGATGCATCCTCGACTGGTCCACCTGTGGAAGCAGTCGACGGGCCCGTCCTGGAAAGTAAGAACCTCACCTATAGTTATGCTGCTCAGCTATGCTCAGCTTCATTCACTTGGTGTGTTTGGTCAGTTGGTTTCAAAACTCCAGTGACCAGGCTGGCGGCACACCTCAACTGCAGAACGTGTCCTTCCACTTTAGCCGCGGTGCACGCATTCTGGTGGTCGGGGCGAATGGAGCTGGAAAGTCCACCTTGCTATCGATCTTGGGTTCTTTGGCAGCGGGCATGACTTTAATATGGCTCCCAACTAGCCGTCACAAGCCTGTCAACGAACAGTTGTTTTTTTGCTTGAGAGCTGTTCTTTGGAAATGAGTAATTTCTGCATTTGGCCTAGGTGGAAAACGCATGATCCCAAGAGGTCATGCAACCGTCATGAGGAAGGATTGCTTTAACGATCCTGGAGTGTCACAGCACATCATGTATTGCATTTTGTCTGCAATATTTCTGAGCCCCGTCGAGCCAGAGAAGGACACTAATTGCACTGCACTTGTCGAGGTGGTGATTGGTGGCGGACAACGTTTTTTATGCGACTTGATTCAGCATACTAGCCGCAGCCGTTTTTTGCTGCTTATCAAGCACAGAAGCATGATTCGATGCCTTGATAAAGAGAATGGAAAGCTTTCTGGAGAAACAATGCCACACGTGCTTAATCAAAAGAAACGGCAAATCAATTTTCTGCAGCATTCCTGTGTATGGCAGTGTTCTCGCCAGCCCAAGACTTTCCTTTCTGTTCTTCTTGAAGGCCTGCCGTGGAGCAAGTTTGGAACCTTCCCATCATCGTCTAAACAGCTTGGTCCACAAACGGACCAGTCGAGTGCAATCCTCTTTGCAACCTTCTCTTCATGAGAGCACTTGCATTTGATGCTCTTGGAATCTGAGGAACCTTTCCATTGGAGCACTTCTTGGAGATGTTGCGCAGACTGCGCGTTGCCAACACTTGGCGCATGTCTTGCAGGCAAGGTGGTGGGGCCTAAGTGTCGGGGAGCCTACAGCACAGCACATGATCTAACTGACAATTGGAACACCTGAGTTCAAAGCTAGGATTCTGCATGTTCTTGTTGCTATTGCTAGGGCAGGTCTGCCAGCTGTGATGCTGTTTGACGCACCTTCAGTTCTCCAGCTGATGCAGGGCCTCCAGCCGTTGGGCCTGATAATTAGACAACAATAAATGTATAGCAGCTGCAGCTGCCTCCAGCTGTTTGAATTGTCCTGGGTGAGCTGATCTCACAAGGAAGGAGCAGTTGCACCACTTGTTACCGGATTCACCTTACACAGGTGGATATGCAGTGGAGGATCAACGAAGTCTCGGATGGTGCTTTGGGCCTGAATCACAAGCACAGTGGCCTGTGCCTTTCTAAGTCAGTAGGCCATCGGGAATTGTATAAATTTATGGTTCATTTTTCTGCTTGTTTGCTGTCCTTCTGCTTTCTGTTCTTTTTTCAGCTCTGCTTTCTGCTTTTGCGCTTCTCCACGTTTTCTGCTTTTTTGCTTCTTTGCTTGTTTTCCTTTTGTTTCCTATCATTTCTTTCCAGCCAGGTAAGCGTGGAAGCATGCAAGGAAGCAGGACGGAAGGAAGGAACCATTAAGAAAGCAAAGTTGCAAGAAAGGGGCAGAAGCACCCAGGCCGGCAGACACGTGCAATTTACACACGTATTCTTCCAGTTCCCTAACGGCACCGAAACACGCAAAACACACTGTCCACCCAGGCCTCACCATACCTTCCACCACAATAAACCTGATGCAGCGGCACCAAGCGCTGTTGGCATCACCAACGATTCCACTCACCAGCGGCATGGAGTCATGCAAATTTCCACCGAGGCCTCGCCTAACCGTAGGATCACAATCACAGATATTGAACAACAGCTTCACGCTTTGGCATCACAACCGTAGATTTTCGACAACATTCAACATGGTGGTCACGGTGGCATCGCAATCATCGTTTTTCAACGGCATCTTAACACTCTGGCAATCCCCCTCATCCCACCTTTCTTTTTCCAACAGCAGCTTCGGCACAACTGCAACATCGGCAGTCGGTGACCGCAGCTCAGTTTCGGCGACCTTCTCACGTTTTGCACATCCGACATGTGGCCTTCTACTTGGTAGAATGCATCCAATAGCTCGTTTACAGTATGTCAGACTTTTTAACATTGCCTCTTTCCGTATCTACCATAACGCTCTACATCCCCGTATTCTCTTAGCAATAAGATAAAGAGCTCTAGGTCACTTTATAGTCAAAGTTTTCCACACAAAGGGGACCCCTAACTTGCCACGCTGTGTTGAGGGATTTGTACAGACATGTCAAACCAAACGCGTGTCACACCGACACATTATGGCTCAAGAAACAAGCGCGCCAGTGCTTGTTTTCAGCACTCGTGGACGCCGGTCGTTCGATCGTCGCCCCGTTGCACTTTCGCGCATTCGTTGCTTTCGGGTTGTGTTTGGTTTCGGGTCGGTTGCCGTAGGCGCTCCCTCCTTAGGCCACACACCCCTTTTACACCACGGGGACCAAGCCCTCCGGGGTCCCTCGTCGTGTCCCATCCCGTGCTAGGGTTCTTGATACAATTGGTTATCTCTCTGAACACCTCCCACTCCGTAGATTGTGGTGGCTGTTTCCTGCTGATATACCTGAACCCTTGTCACTTTCACTGGTTATCAGCCGTAGGTCTAACCAACCTACGAGCTCTAATAGTCCGCCCCTAATAGACTCAATGCCTAGAGTAACACCCCCTAGATCTCCCCGCTCGGAGCCGGCGCAAGCCGCAGCCTCCGGCGCGGATTCGTCGTTAGGGCCAAGTGTTACCCCAACGCCTGACCAAAGATCCGAGCCAGCAGCTGCCCAAACGCAAGCCGCTGCTCCAAGCGCGGATTCGTTAGGCGTAAGTATAGGTGAGCCGGAGCTGGAGGTGACATCGCTCGTCCATCTAGGCGAACAGGGCGCCAGTGCCCTCGAACTGTTCGTAGAGCCGTTGGACCCCCCAGCCGCTGCCGCAGGCGCGGGCAGCGATAGTTCGAGACGTGGTAGTGCTGCATCCTCAGCAGGTTCGGGTCCAACTTTGTTCCCGTTCTCCGAGATTGAGGCCGACGACCGCGAAGTCGAACCAGAGGAGCCCTTTGCCGGTCCGGACGTCGAGTGGGACGGACAAGACACACCAGGCGAGGGTGCCGCTGCTCTAGGCGCGGCACCCGTCGACCCTGTGGTTGAGACCTCTCCAAACATCTCGGACCAAGTCAAGCAAGACCCCGAGCATTCGTTAGGAGATCAACCCATTGCTGCAGGCCCCATCGACCCAAGCATTCAAGCCTTGATGGAGGATTCGAATTCCCTCAACCTCGTAGACCAAGACCAGCCGGTCCCTACGCTGGACGAGCCGTCCCACCTGAACGCTTAATTGCGCAGGCTTCGTCGACCCCACATAGTCCGCCTGTCCCCACTAGTAATAATTTCGATCCCCTTGGAGACGACGAAGAGTCAACCGTCGAAGACGAGGAGAACGAAGAGATTGCTCGACGGATCCAGGAGCAGTACGACCTCGAGGCTGCCCTGGAAGCCACTGCAGCCGAGGCTGGCGTTCAGCCGGAGCTTGCAAACGTCGAGATTGGAGGACCGCAGCCGGAGAGTGAGGGTGGTGAAGCCGCTGCTTCAAGCGCGGGACAGGGAGAGAGGGACCGCGCCCGCAGGAGAGGGCGCAGGGCCGGAGCGAAGCACGTTGCCGGGAGAGAAAACCTCGCCTATGGGACAACGTGCGAGTACATCAGCGCTCAGCTAGGTGACTCGACCTATGCACGGTTCGGCCGCCGTTTCCATCTCCCACACATCCCACCGCAGGTGGCTCGCAAGCAATACCCGGAGTGGTTCGGGTACGTCCTTCGACACTCCGACAGGTGGGCATTCAACACGGACGGGGAGCTGTTGCCAGTAGATACCATTCTTCAATGGGCTACCATTCTACCTGAGCTTTGGCAGTTCCTTTACTCCATCAATCCCACTCTGTTGCAAGGTATGCCACAACCTAAGTATAGGCTACCCAAAGGATACTGGACTTCGGACCATCCCTTCGTGCCTCTTCGCCATGCGTTCGGCCGAAACCAAGGTTGCTCCACCAAGGACAGTGTCCGACTCGGGCTCCAAAGCCTCATCCTCTGCCGCTCCCCCTCGCACCGATCGATCTCGGTCCGCCGCACCTAAGGCCTCTGCAGCCGCTCAAGCGACGACCGGTGCATCCTCCGCTGCAGGGGGTTGGCGTCCCACACTTGATCGTGGCCAAACCCCGGTTGTGCTCAAGCCTCGTGCCGAAGTTGAAGCCAAGGTCAAGTCAGCCAAGCCGAAGTCAGAGGCCGCTGGCCCAAAGTCCAAGCAAGCCGCAGCCTCTGGCGCGGACACTTCGATGCCTACCAGTGAATCTGTACCCCATAGTCCGCCCCCTAAGGTACCACCGGTTGACCCTACAAGTGCCGGACCTGTACAGATGAAAGCTGGGAGTGCGTTTGTCGAAGTGCCCAAGCCTTCGTTACCTCTTCGTCTTCCCTCTCCACCGAAAGGTCCAGCGCCATTACCTCCACAAGGTCTTGCATCCGATGCCTGTCCACCTTATACTGTCCCATCTGCCTCTGCAGTGAGCCCGCCTAAGCCTGATGCTGACCGTCTTGACTTGACTGTGGAGGAGGAAGAAACCGAAGAGCAAGGGGCTGCCTCTCCTGAGGCGCCCAAGTCAGATCAGGACCAACCGACAACGAGTGCAAAAGCCGCTGCCTCCGGCGCGGAACCAGTTCGCCCGGTCGTTATGACCCCAGGTCCTGGTGCGTTCCTTCATCGACACTTGACATCCTTTCGCTTGCGCAGGACCCAGTGGGACCGTGAGCATGAGCCGTCGGTGCCGCTTGAAGAGGCACGAGACCGTGTGTACGACCTCGACTGGTCTAGCACTCCACAAGCCGAAGGAGACCACCTGCTCCCCTCATCCGCTACCATCCAGGTTGATCCGGATGCAGACGTGTATGAGCTAGATGCCGAAGATTCGGACAATTCCGAACCTGAAGCCCGCTCTCGCCGCATTCGTAACCTTGAGGGTCGAACTGAGGACGCCGGCTGGCTCACTTGGCTCGAAGGTGAGCGTCCTAAGACTAGCCAATCTAGTCATTCTAAACCCAGTCTTGTCGAACCTGCATCCAAACGCGTCCGCGTTCTCGTGAGCGCCGACTAAAGGGGACGCCCCCAATAACGCCCCCTCATGTCCGACAAGTAATTGTAGTCCCTAAAGTTGGTAAATCTAAGGGTGCCTCAACTGCTGCCAGACCTAGAGTGCCCATTATTGAGCCTCAGCTCTCTTTGGTAGTTGACCCAGTGTTTGTTCCAGCGGTATCGCCACAGCCGCCGCCTTCGGCGCGGAATGCGCCACCGTTGACCCAAGCACCTATTGCGCCCCCGATTGCCAAGTCCCCTGTTGTCAAGATGGCGAGATCTCGCAGTGCACCGCCGTCTGTGGTGCCAGTCCATTCGTCGTCCGCAACACCACAAGCACCAAAGCCGCCCTCGAAGGCGCGCCCTGTTCGTTCTAGGTCACCTCCTACTAAGGTTAAGCCACCGCCGCCCGAGGCTAGACAGCTGTCTGCCGAGGCCAAACGGCGAGCTTACGAGGCGTTCGAAGAGCGTAAGAGACCGGTGCACGTGGAGACTGACAACACGGGCAAGCCGCTGCCGGCTGGGAATCGAGTACCAGTTGGCGCGGGACTCACGGCCGCTGCCCCGTCTGATCCAAACCCACCTGGGGATGGTGACGACGACCAAGGCAAGCCATCGACTCCAAGATCCCTTAAACAATCCCCAAGACGTAAGACCCCTGATCGACCACCTAGCCAACATTCTGCATCGGGGCTTCCCTACAAGACCCCGCCAGGTTCGCTAACCGGACGATCAGCTTCTTGGGAACGGGATCCAAGTCGACATCCAGTAGCAGCTCCGCCGAGACCAGTAACTCCTAAGAGGAAGCCACCTAATCCTTACCCATACCCGTATGGTAAGCCCGCTAATGTGCCATCAGTGCCTCACGATACAGCGTGGGCCTCGCAGGCTGCCTCATCGGCAGCCGCACCTCCAGTGCTAGACAACTCGTGGTGGGCATCAACAGCTGCTTCAGGCGCCAACACTCAGGAGGAGCTGCCATCCGGTGGAAGACTTGCCCCGCATAGACCTCCTTCCGGTAGTCCTCCCTCTGATACACCTAGGAGTGTACAACCCACTACGAGATATCAGCCTAACCAGTTGCCCCGTTTGTTCGGCCAGCAACTTGCTGATCCGCTAACACTAATTCCCGCCCAAGCCGGTGTGTTTGAAGTAGGCCTTGACTGGCATAAAGTGTTAGACACTATGCTGTCGCCTGTTCGCACTCCAACAACCCTCTTGACCGACCGCCTCAAGCGGCTCGAATCACTACCGGCACGCATCACGATCATTTCCTTTACCGGAGCGGGCGACCGCTACGAGTCGACGATTCAGGAAATCGATGCGTTCCGTGATCAGTGCCGTGCGTCTGGCTGCCAACTCGGCGGAGGCTTCTACTTGACTAACGAGAAGACCGGGCGCGGCGAGAAGGCAGAACTCATAAGCCGACTTCGAATTAGGGCTTTCATGGATGACCGTGCGGACATCTGCGCTGAAATTCGAAGAACAGGCTGTTTTGCCATGGGCTTCGACGCCCGCGACTATCCCCAGGAGACCAGTGGGGCAATACAGGTGTTAACCGACTATATTTGGTCGCGCCTAGACCACTGGGACGCTCACTATCCACTACAGGCCTTTGTGCTTCAACAGTACTCTGGCCAAGGTGGGCGAGGCGGAGGCGGTCGCCGACGCCGGTGAAGCACTCATGCCAGCCGCTGCTTTATGCGCGGGCCCTTTCGTTCGTTAGGGTAGGCATGTTCCTGGGTGCATTGATGGCCACATGTCTTTACAACCTCAACCAACTATACCATAACTCTCAACTTTGTTGTAGTTGTTTTGGTTTTATGTTAATGCACTCGTGCCGCTGCCCATTGGCGCGGAGGCCATGCTGCTGAAAGCGCGGGCCTGGGCAAAGACCCTTTCGTTTTGTGCATGCAAAAGTTTGCTAGCACGCCTGGGAAAGGATGGCGAACCACACAGGTATCACACCTCCCTCGGACCCCTCCTCCGCCGGTCGGTCTCGCTCGTCACCAGAGTTCGACACAGCCCCAAGCAGAGGTAGGGTCCCGGCCGCATCGGCCACCATCACGACCAGAACCCGGGGTACGCGTCAAAGTCGCGTTGAGCCCCGCCCTGGTCCCAGGACAATGGCGGAAGAGTCACCTTCGTCGGAGGAGCCCAGGCGGCATCGTGGCGCGAGTGCGCGTGGCAGGGAACTTTTGGACAGGGGGGCCCCTAGTAGTTCTAGTCAACGACCGGTACCCTTCATATCACTAGCTTCCGTGCCTAAGCCGTCCCAACCTTACACTAATAATCCTATAGACCCTAATATGCCGGCGGCTGCTTTTGTAGCCGGAGCAGCAATACAGGAGGCTAACCAGGCCGCACAGATAGCGCATCATGCTGCATCGATGGCTGAACAACAAGCCATCGAAGCGATGCGAGCTAGGCAACTAGCTGCCCAAGCCGAAGAACATGCGACCCAAGTCCAGTCCCAGGCTCAATTTGTTGTCCATGAGACTCGCCAGCAGGCTGAGAACATGGTAGGACAAGCTAAGGCTCAAGCAGAGGCTATGGTCGATCATGTGAGGGCTCAAGCTGAGCAGTACGTTCAGTCCCAACAACATGAACATGTTCAACGCCAGCGTTTGTTAGAGCAACAAGCCCACCAATGGGCGTCTGGCGTGGAGGCCGCCTATCGTGCCCATGTAGACCAGGTAAATACGACCGCCACTGCCGAACTCATAGAGCTCCAGAGGCAGAACGCATACCTCACACAACAGCTGCAACAGGCCGCGAGATCCCCGGTCCCAAGCTCCCCAAAGGAGCCACCGGTCTCTCCAGTGCCCTCAACACAACCGCTCCACAGCGTCCGTTCGACGTTGAGCCACCAATACGAGAACTCCGAGTTTGCTGCGCCTTTTCAGGCAGCCCAGCACAACAACGTGCCTCCGACAGCACAACCTGTCGAGATGCAAATTCCGAAAAGTTTTCAAGCAAGGGCTCCACAAGAATTCTACGTCGGAACGCCTGTCGGCACACCACCTGGTGTTGCCACCCCTGTGCAGCGTGATTCAATCTATGTTGCAGCACTCGAACGTGAGCTAGGTCAAACGAGGGAGATGTTAAACCAGTTGTTGTCGGTAGTGCACGCCGGACAACCAACTGTCCCCTCACCACCTGAACATGGAGCGCCAATGCCATTTCGTATGGCGCCGACACCACCACCAGGTCTGTTGACTGAGGTCCCAAGTGCGTGTCCGAAACCCTGTGCCTGTGCTCCGACGCCGGTCGGATACCCAACTCCCACAACAAACGTTGCAGCGTCTTCGACGCAACCACCTCCACCACAACCAGGAGCAAGGGTCTTGCCACCTTCTTTCCCCGTCTTTGAGCGGACCAAGAAAGAGGATGGTGGTGGCTCCCCGAGTTCGTCATCTTCGTCTAGTGATAGTGAAGTAGAAGACTCGTGTAGGATGTGTGGAGGCAAGCATCGGGAGATTAGGTGTCCACACCTCACAATGAATAAAGAGGACCGTAAGGTAGAATCAACCCCGACAGCTAGTTCAGAGATTACCGACTATGCAGAACATGAGTCCGAGATTGTTTATGTTAAGGGCTTGTCGAACCTGATTCTACCCAATATACCAGTTGATTCGGGTCAAGCACGGGGATACATCAACCAGGTTCTCATGAACATCGGTTCGTTGCAAAAGACCCCAGGTTCAGACTTGTATCACTGGGCCCAAGAATGTCTTACCAAGGACGATTCCGTCCTCCGTGGTGACCAATGGTTCCCTAGAACTGACCGGGAAATTGCCACGAAAATGTTGAAGGTGTGCAAATCAGGTAGATTTGGTATCATTTTTTAACGAATGGTGGAAGAACCTCGACTTTCAGGTATTGGCATGCCTTGTGGTCGCGTCATGCTTGCCACGATTTTTCGTCATTTTCAGCTAGAGAAAAACAGAATCGGCATGCTAGGCGAAAGGAACCTCCTGACCCTAAGGCTAAAGGGGCATAAGACCGAGGACCTCATAACCTTTCAAGAGAAGTACAGATACATCCTTGCCGCGATCCCGTCCGAGGATCTGCCAAGAGAGACAACTCTGTTTAATCATCTTTTGGACGAGCTTGAGCAGTTCACCCCACTAGCCACCAAAATAGCTAAGTCAAGAGAGTCCCCACTAGGAAGCCATCGTCGGTCCACAAAATGGCTGTGGGAAAAGGTGGATTTGTACATAGAGTTAGAAAGGGTCAAAGCTAACAGGCAGGCCTTCGATAAGAAGTTGCGGGATTCCCATACTGCCGATTTAGCCACCACATATAACCCTAAAGCAATCCCCGCTAACCCCGCCAAGACCGATAAACCTAAGAAAGAGAAGTCCAAGGAAGACCAGAAGAAAGAAAAGAAAGAAAAGGCCAAGAAGGAGAAGCAGCAACAACCGCTGCAACAGCCTGTTGATGTTCACGCAGCCCCTGGTCCTAAGTCTAAGGCTCCAAAAGGCCCCCCAAGGGCCAAGCCGAGAGGCAGCACACCGACACCTCCGACCACTCCAAGGTCACAGCAGGTCAAACGTGCCGCCGATATGACCGCCCAGGAGAAAGCGAGAACACCCTGTGCGTTCTACGCGTACAACAGCTGTCGCGCAAAACAATGCGCGTTCCTTCATGACTCGCAGAACAAATATAAGGGACCGCCTCCCAAGGCTCTCCGCTTCCCAAAAGAAAAGGCAAAAGCTACTGCTGCGGTTGCGCAAGTTCATGCGCTTCCTGCCTTCTCAAACGGGAAGATCTCCTGGCTATGGGACACCGCCGCTGGGAGACATTTGTTCGGCAAACAAGCCTTAACCTCAAGCATGAGACAACATGCCGCCCCTTCACAAAACCCTGTGAACTTTACCACAGGGGGGGGTGCCCAACAAAGTGTGAAATCGTTGGCGTTTAAAGGCAGTCCCATCCTTGAGGGAGAAGAGGTCTACATCTTGAACGAGTGTCCCCCGGCACAGTCAATAGGAAAGACTGTCATGGACAAAGGATACATGTTCATTTGGGACCCTTGCGAGCAGGTACCATATCTAGTGCCGCCCAGCGTAGTCCCCAAGTGTAGACTTCGTATTCCCAGAAAACATCGGATTTGTGCCAGCCGCGTTGTGGAATACGTTCCCCAGTATGACGAAGAAGTCACCCCTGTTGACTTTGTCCCACCAGACCGGTTGCAACCAATGGGTGCAGTTGACGCCTCCCCGGCCTCCACCAATCATGAAGATTCCATATTTTCAGATGGGGAGCTTTCCACACCAAGTGTGGCGGATGATGTTGTTAGCGAACCCATGGACCTCGCTTCCGATGTTTCACCAAAATCCAATTCTAGTCAAAGTAAGGGTTCGATAGCCGCGAAAGGGTTCCTCCACATCCCGACGACGACAAGACGTTGTTGGAGATTGCGGATGTTGAGTTGGACGGCACACCCGAAGCGCTAAAAGCTGCTGCCTTCGAAGAGCCACACATATTAACCCACTATCCTAAGAACCCTTATTGTCCTGTATGCCAGATTTCCAAGTCTACCAGTAAGAGAGTGGCCAGGAAGCCCGATACCCGTGACGACGACATGCTTGATCCTCCCAAAGGGCCATTCGAGCAACTGTCGACTGATGACGTGATCATGGCCAAGGGCGATGATTTTGTCGGCAAAGGGACGGGTGGGACAAAGGTTTTCCACATAGTCAGGGACACGTTTTCCGGAGCTAGGATAGCCTATCCCATGGTAAACAGGACGGCTAGCAACCACGCCAAGAACTTCAGACATTTCCTGGGGTTAAGAGCAAACGAGTTAGCGTCGTGCGTCCTCATTAAGATGGACGAAGCAGGCGAGCTGGAACAAGCCGCTCATGAAGTAGGCTTGCTCCCCGAAGTCTCACTCCCCAATAAGTGGCCCCACAATGCCACACTAGAGAGAGACATTCGTGAAGAAAAAGAGTGTTGTCGTGCAGCTCACATGCAATCCGGGTTGCCGTATGAATTTCACACATACTCGTTCCCATACGCCTGCATGTCGATGTCGTTTGATCGTCCTTCGTTGTCAGACCCGGCCAAGACACAATGGGAGGCCCTAACTAGGTCTAAGTTTGATGGCGTCCGCAGATGCTTCGGTCAATTAGTGTACTACCGAGATCGCAAGGTAGGCAAAAGGACTCTCGATCCAAACATGTCGCCCGGTCTTTTCATGGGATGGCGCATCGAGTCGGGTTTCCGCTACCGTTACGTGGCCAGAATCATGGATTACATGGATTTTAAGGTTAGTAAACACCCCAATGTGTTAGATGTGCCTGAAGCAGAAATCTACACAGAGGAGGGACCACCCATTTTCCCTATGGCATCAACAAAGTTGCGGCATCTCCATGGAGGTTCGTTAGGCATTTTGGACGGTATTGCCAAATTAGACATGCCTGACTATCCCATGACGGAGGTTCTTTTTGGGGAAGAAGGCGAAGGCGCTGCCCCGCCGACGCCCGTTGGGCCTAAGTCCCGAAGTGTGTACATAACACTAGATCGGGTAATCCGATTCAGCGAAACTCCTGGCTGCAAGGCCTGCGAGCGAAAGACTCGTCATCACACTGCCGAATGCCGAAAACGTTTTGCACGCCTTGTTGAAGAGGAAAAGGCCGACCTTTTGGCTAAGCGAAAAGATGGAATCACCGTTGAAGAGATTCCTCCTGTAGCCCCAGAAGATCCGCCTCCTCCACCGCCGGCGACGCCGACGGTAATAGCCGGTCTTTCGATAACCCCGCACACTACATATAGGACCCAACTAGTACATACTAGACCTGAAAGTGGTGTGCCTGTGTTTGGAATGCCAACAATGACCGAAGCCCCACAAGTAGGTCAAGTTAAGAAGAAGAGAAGTAGAGGTAGAAAGAGACCACCCAAGTTCAACCACTGCATGTTCGAGTTTGCGTGTGCCCCCGATTCTCAGATGCACAAAACATTTCTAGAATTGGGAATCCCACATGTACCCCTAAGCAAGGAACACCTCGACCTGACCAACACCGACATGCAGGACTTGGAGACCTGTGAAGAGGTGCCAGACCTGTGGGCATCAATACCCTGTACATCAGGTTCCCCATGGCAGAGGGTCAACACGTCCAAAGGAGGTGCACGATTCGCCCGTGTCCATGCACAGCAGGTTCGTGAATCCAAGCGACTCTTCGCAGAGTTCGAAAGAAGCGCAGGGATCGTCCTTAACAGGGGGGTACTGTAACCTTTGAATGGCCAAAGGGCTGCGAGAGTTGGAACCGTCATGACGTCCAGACTTTCTTTAAGTCACATCCAGTATTCCAACAAGTTGAGTTTGATGGTTGTGCAGTAGGAGTTAGATCCACTAAGGATAGGCCTATTAAGAAAACATGGAGGCTCATGACAACAAGCCAACGCATCATAGATGCCTTTTCGCAGCACAAGTGCACGCATTCCCCACATGAACATGATCACGCGGTTGGGTCTCAAACATGCCATGTGTAGTTCCAGCCGCCGCCTCACTGGCGCAGGAAGAGGAGCACAGGGTAAAAGAGCAATCCTTGAAACACATCTCCGCACTTGCGGGAGCCGATGCATTTGCATTAGCCGTCGAAACCGATAAAGTTGCAAACCAGATGGCAGAATGCCTGATGGATTTGGAAACTCTCGTTCGAACTGCATTCGATATTCCTGAAGATCCTAAACATCACGGTAGAGTTCATGCCATGGTAACTCAGTTGCTCTCTAGAGCCGAGATGTTGGCAAACCCTAAAGCCGTTGAGAAAGTTAAGGAGGAAGCAACATCCCTCACCGACATCGGTACCTGGGATCTTGATTCGGTTCAAGAATATGATGCAGTCAAGGCTGAAGCAAAGGCTAGCAAAGTGTCCGTACACTTTGGCCGTTTAATGACTATCGCCTCAATTAAATTTTGGGAACTAGCAGAACACCTTCACAAAATGAAGGGGCGGATAGTATATCGCGGCGATTGTGCACGCGACGAAAATGGCGTCGCCGCCGTCTACGAAGAGTTGGGCGCGAACCCAACATCCGTACAAGGTTTAAACGCCTGTCTAGCCTACGGCTCCTTGCCGGGACATGCATGCACGGCGGCGGACGCCGTGAAAGCATACGTCCAAGCCTTCCTCAAAAGCAAGTACAAAACGTGGATCGAGCTTCCACCTGAACTCCGCCCGGAGTGGTGGAAAGGTAAATTCACCCGTCCAGTTGTACTTCTAGTATGGGCGCTATATGGACACCCCGATGCAGGCGGGATGTGGGAAAACCACCTAAAGGGGATTTTAAAGAAAATGGACGGCGAGGAGATTCCTGAGTATCCCGGATTTTTTTTTTCAAAGGGACAGGTCTCATGTTATCTACGTATGTAGACGATTTGACATTATCCGGACCATCCGAGCACCATGCTCCGTTCTGGAACCAATCAATGTCAGAAGTCAACGTAGAACCTCCCGAAACCATTTATAGAATCCTCGGAAGAAACCATGTCTACGCAAGTTTCGATAAAGTTCAGGGTGAAGAGAACGCTGCTTTAGGCGCGGTATCAGATGCATTGATTTTCGACATGAAGGACTATGCCCAACAAACCATAGACCTTTATAAAAGCGTAGCTAAAGTCGATAAAATCAAACCCGCACAAACTCCCTTCATCCCTGACGGAGCATGGACAAAGGAGGACGAGGACTCGCCTGGAGAACTCGCTCCCAAAGCATGTTCGATACTAATGAAGGCCCTTTGGTTGGCCCGCCTGTCAAGACCTGACATCCTTAAGCCTATTAACGACTTAGCGACTAAGGTCCAAGCCTGGACTAGAGTACACGATAAGAAGTTACTAAGGCTAATCCAATACCTCCAATATTCGCTAGACTATATATAGACTAACCGCATCTTGCCAAGATGATCCCAAGGATCTCAGGCTTGAGCTATATGTCGACGCAGACTTTGGAGGCGATGCCGGTGACGTCAAGTCAACCTCGGGCGGGTTCCTCGCGCTAAAAGGTCCTAATACATTTTTCCCACTTGCATGTATCTCGAAAAGACAAACATCCACTTCACGCTCCACCACGGAGTCAGAAGTGGTAAGTTTGGCACACTCTTTGTACCAGGAGGGCATACCTGCTCTACAACTCTGGGAGAAACTCTTGCAGAGGCCAGTGGACTTGGTTATCCACGAAGACAACCAAGCCACCATCATAGTCGTTCGTAAGGGGTATTCCCCCAAACTTCGACACATCGGTCGCACACACAAGATTAACCTCTCGTCCTTAAAAGAGTGTCTCGATGACCCATGCATCAATGTGCAATACATCGACACCAACGAACAGGCCGCTGACATCTTCACTAAGGCGCTACCAGCGCAGAAGTGGCACAAAGCCTTGTGCCTTCTCGGCATACGTACTGACATTCGCGAGCCGAAGCCGTCCCTTAGGGACCGAAGCTTTTCGCTAGGAGCCGATGTAGGTGCCAAAACCGCTGCTTCATGCGCGGTAATTCATGCATGTACATAAACCTCCACAGCGCGTCAAAACGGCGAGGGGGGAGTCAAAGTTTTCCACACAAAGGGGACTCCTAACTTGCCACGCTGTGTTGAGGGATTTGTACAGACATGTCAAACCAAACGCGTGTCACACCGACACATTATGGCTCAAGAAACAAGCGCGCCAGTGCTTGTTTCAGCGCTCGTGGACGCCGGTCGTTCGATCGTCGCCCCGTTGCACTTTCGCGCATTCGTTGCTTTCGGGTTGTGTTTGGTTTCGGGTCGGTTGCTGTAGGCGCTACCTCCTTAGGCCACACACCCCTTTTACACCACGGGGACCAAGCCCTCCGGGGTCCCTCGTCGTGTCCCATCCCGTGCTAGGGTTCTTGATACAATTGGTTATCTCTCTGAACACCTCCCACTCCGTAGATTGTGGTGGTTGTTTCCTGTTGATATACCTGAACCCTTGTCACTTTCACTTTTATGATGTCTAAATTTGCTCACCCTTCTTCTAGCGTGACCAGTGCCTTTCGAAAATATATTGCAGATCCGCAGAAGGATGACATGCACAAATCTAGAAGTATACCTGACGAAGCCGCTTTTGAAGTGCTCAAAAAGGGTTGAGCGCGACCAGCAGGTTATGAGCCCAAGGTTGCAGGTGTAAGCCCCTCAGCTGGGGAGGGCAGCCCAGCGCCATGTCGATGGTTGCGAGACGCCGAAGGCGAGCGCCGGGCGATAGTGACGAAGAAGATCAAAACGATCAGGAAGAACCTCAACTACCAGATGAGCAGCTGGTGCTGGAAGATGGCGAAGAAGGTGAGGTGCTGGAAGGCCCAAGAGGACCGCCAACGACCTTGACACCGATGACTCCGCTCTTCACGCCCGAGCAGCTGCGAGGACTTCATGAAGCACAAAGCCAAGCATCTCACCTCTATGCACAGGCACCAAGGCAAAGCGTGTGGCAGCCCGGAATGGGTTTGACAACCCCACGCCTGAGAGCAGCGAGTCAGTGAAGCGACATTTGGAGCTGACTGCTGAGGAGCCACAGGAGGCCGACTTGGAGGTGGAGCGACGTCGACTGTATGAACTCACCCCCATGCAGCAGTTTGAGCAACTCCAGGCATTGTTGGGGACGGTGACTCCAGCGCCGAGGGCAAGGGCAACGTGAGCGATCAAGATCACAGCAAGGTCCAAGAACTCCAGGAGGACGAGGGTGAGGCTCACATCGCCTTAACGGCCTTGAGGTGCTACCGCTCTGGGGAGTCCTACACAGGGTGGTAGATGAATGCCCTATCTTCAACAAGGTCCCGATCCGCATCAAGGACAGGTTGGCAGACACGCCAGCGAGGGACTTAGACATCCTTGGGGTCAACCGGCGAATCCGCAAGCGGTGGAAGAACGAGGGGGTGGTCATCCACTTGTATGCGGGCAAACGGGAAGGATATGACCTCACCAGGGCATTGAAAGAAGCAGGTGGGGACACTACAAGACTGTTGGAGGTGGATATCCAACGTGATCAACGTCACGGCATGTCCAAGGACAACGCAATATGATGAGGTGGAAATGGCGAAGTGTCACTTGGACGACCTCTTGTTGTTCCGCATGGTGGCGTTGTACATCGTGGCCAAGCTGGGACGAGATGCTCGGTTGGCACAAGAGAGGGCAACCAATCTGCAGCCAGTGGTCAAATTCTTGATGGAACAGCCTGCAGCTCCTCAGCATATGCCGGAAGTTGCATCGGTTTGGAGGACTGAAGAATGGCAGATCATGAAGGAGTACCTCAACTTGGACCTGGACACCTTCAACCAGGGCGCCTATGGTGGGATGGCAGTGAAGCCTACATCACTGGCACTCAACATGGAGTTCACTGTTCCTGAGTTTAGAGGACCTCCAAAGGCATTCCTGAAGTCCAAAGGTCACCAGGGTCAAGAAGACTGCCTCCCAGAAGAAACGAATGAAGACCCCACCAAGAGGAAAAGGTTGGTGCTGATGCTTCCGCCAAAGATCCTCGTTCGCTTGGGGCTAGTGAAAGAAGGGGAGATGTGGCTGGTTGAACGGGCGCTACGGCTTTGAAATCAGCCAGATGTCCTTTCAGGCCAACCACGTCACCTATGAGTACCAGCAGAGCTTTGCTAAGCCCCGGGCATGGCTGCCTCCTCTCCTCTTCATTGAATAGGCCTGTTTAAGCCCTGGGCATGGTTGCCTCCCAGCTGGAGGAAGAGACTTGTGGCTGGTGCGTCGACAAGACTCAGAAGAGGGAGCGAAGATCGAAGGACTTGCTTTGGTCTATGTGGACGACGTCATGTTGTTTAGTTGTTTGGCCCCAAAGACATAGTAGAAGGGAAACATGGGAAACCTCGGAACCTACGTGGGTGGGAGAAGCAGAACCAGTTCGGTACTGTGGGATGGAGGTGAGCAGGACGGAGCATGGGGACTTCTTTGCCAATCAGTGTTCTTACTCGAGGGAAGTGGTTCGACGACATGGCGTGGAGGATCTCAACAGTGCTCAACTCATGAAGGAAGCCCAGGAGCCGGAAGATGAACTGGACGGAATACCTGCACAGGTACGAGAAGCTCAACAGCTTGGGTGCGAACTTCTCTGGCTGGCGACGAAAACAAGGCCGGACATCGCCTATGTGGTCAGCAGGATTTGCTCAGCGACTAGCCGGGCACCGAAATGGGCAGTCCAAACAGCGCACCAGCTCATCAAGCATCTGAATGCCACTCAAGGGCTTGGCTTGTGGTATAGGCGGGACGCCAATTTCATCTTGGAGTCGGTCAGCGACGCGTCGTTCGCTCCATGAGGAGCCCACAGCCATGGATGTGTGATCACCACGTTGGGTGGAGCGCCAGTGGCATGGAAGAGCTGCAAACAGCCATTTCAAGCACTCTCGACGGCAGAAGCTGAGCTGATTGAGGTCATCGAAGCAGTGGTGGTCGGCGACAGCATAGCATGCCTGATTGATGAGATGGCGCCGGATGTCCCCAAATTCCTCAAGTGCGATAACACCGCTGCAGTGTCAATGGCCAGCTGCGCAACGGGAGCTTGGCGTACAAGCCACTTGACAGTGCGAGCTGCTCACTTGAGGTGGAGGATCCAGTCAGGCCAACGGGAGCTGAAATACCAACCAGGACGAGAATTGATTGCTGACATTGGAACGAAAAGTCAATGATTTGAGACAGAGGATGGGAATGTCATGGCAGCCCAACTCAGTAGATGAAGTTCACGAGGAAGACAGGGGAATTGTTGCTCCTCGTGCCATGAAGCTGGTGGCAAAGTATCACTTGGAAAAGGCAGTGAGGATTGTAGCAGTGCTGTCCGCCTTGCAGGAAGTCCATGGGGCGATGGCTGAGAATGTTATCGAGGATGCCGATAAGAACACGGAGGGTGACCAGGTGTTGGACCTCCTCAGCGTCACGATGATGTTGCTGGGAATGGTGCTCATGAAAGTCCTCCAGAAGTGTTGGAGCCGAATGAAGACCGGAAGCGAGGAGGATCTCGCTGCCATGAGGCCTGTGAGGGTCCAGTCGACTGGAACTTCATCCATGTCGAGACCTACGGCTTTGGAGGAAGGGGCTACTTCATCAATGTCGAGGCCTATGGCACTGGAAAGAGGCAGAGCTCCAGCGACGACGAGGCCTACGGCTCGATCAAGGGGTCCTTCGATGGCGCCGTCCGAGGCACAAAGGAGGGCAAGGGTGCGTTCTTTGCCACGGAAGAACATCGAGATCAAGGACCACAACAGACAGAGCCTCAAGAAGAACCACCGAATCGCACTGATGATGAGCACCATGTGATCTTGCCCACTGGGCGAAGGAGGAGGTTCAGGTCCGAACCAGGAGGCATGTTGTGCAGAAAGTGGGCAGTGCTTCCATCGACGTGAAGACTGCGGGGCTTGCGCAAAGCCAATCGCAAGCAGGTCAAGGCCATCTGCGGCGCCTGCCCATGGGCCACTCAGCAGCAGAGGCCATATGGTCAGACGACCTACTTGTACGAGGACGAGCTGGCAAACCTCCATACAGATCCACGATGTGGTGCTGTCACTGGTGCCATGGCATTGCCTAGAGCGGCTTGAGCTAGAATCTCGGCTTTTTTGGGGCTGCCCTCCAGAGGAAAAAACCTGGAGGGCAGGGAGGAGCGCGGACCCGCAAAAGGATGACATGCACAAATCTAGAAGTATACCTGACGAAGCCGCTTTTGAAGTGCTCAAAAAGGGTTGAGCGCGACCAGCGTATATAATGGGCATATTGGGCCTCAAAGACTTATTGATTCTCTTATTTAACCAAAGCATACTGACCTTCTAAAACCGCGAGATGAAAGCCACTAGATTTTTCTTGGAGTTTTGCAGGTGCAAAGTGTTTTTCAAACATTACCAGTAGAATAACAAAGCTAGGCTGCATATTTCTAATTGGAGGTAATTCCTAGGCGTTAGGCTTGACGTAGGATGATTCATACAGGAGAAATCCAAGAATTCGAGAATTCAGAAAGCTACATGAAGCTTCACATTGCTATGATCAATAATGTTCTCCTAAGCCCTCCTAAGCCATATCGGGAATTTCGAATCTTTGGCAGGGATTGCTGATGCGCGAAAGTAAAGAAACCAACAACTCACGTCCTTGTGAGTATTGGTAAGGAAGAAGCACTTCAAGGGCATACTCACCTGGCTGACCCTTAGCGCTTTGCTCTAGCTTCTTTAAAGCAGCTTTATAGAGAGTATGCATACGTGACATGTATATTGGAGATTTGTGGCATGCTGTAGTTCCTTTAGTTCACTCAATCACTGAAGAACGCCTTTGGAGGACCCTGGTGTACTTATATGTTTTTTCTGCAGTTTTGTGTCGTAACTGGGGCCCAATCAGAACAAGACGCGTGCAGAATGCCGCATGACAGCTACAGTGCTCCTCCTCACGCGGCTGGAGCAAGGGTTGTCGGAATTTCTAGGGTGAAAGGAAGATAAGTGCATATGCAAGATGGATAGCTTTCATGAATGAATGCATTCTTTCTTCGTTGGTGACCCAAGGGATGAGGCGTCGGTGCCAACTTTTGGAGTGCTTGGCGACACCGCGCTCAGCGACTTGAAAGCTCATGGCCCGAAACGAAAACTTTGAAGCGACAAATTGACGCAGCGCGTGCGCACACATGTTCTGTTATTTTTGTTAGGTCCCCATGTTGAACACATGAGGGGTTGACAGCTGCCGCTGCCTCTTCGAGGTCTATTTGATGGATGAGATCACCTCAGACTTAGATTTGTTTGCTCGCGAAGGCATCTTAAATTTTCTCCGTGCAGAGACCGAAACAAGGGGAGCCACAATATTCTATTGTGGCTTGGCTTCACGACTCTGGATGATTCTGGATTCTTGACATGCGCGAGTATCGAGTAGTTAAGGCACGCATATTTTTGATCATCTTGAAGGATGGGCAAGCCACCTCCTGCACCTGTCGCAGGGTGAGGCCCCGGAATAGGTTCCATGTTGCACGCAGGGCGTTGAAAGGCCCGGTGTTCAAGACCAAAGCAACGTTGGTGATGATGAATTGAGTCGAGCTCCTACAGAACTAACCATATAGGGTGCCGGAGCATGACGAAAGCCAAAACCAAGTCAGTTGGGGATGAGAAGTTTTGACATGATTCTGGTGCTGACCGCGGCAAGTTTCACATGCCCATTGTATTTGTGATTGCACGGGGTGTGAGCTGGCCGGTAGTTTCAGGTGATACGATTCTGCCCAATGAGCGAGGTTGAGGAGTATAGCACTCTTTGCGAGGACGCGGGTGTTCTGTCCCGACTGGGCATTGTTTCCCATGTATGTTGCATGTGAGGCTGGAAAGAGATTCCGTGATGTGAGTCATGTTCCTCAGACGGACTCGGTGCAAGTTGCGGAAGCGGGAGGTTTTGTGCAGTTGGGTGGGAAAGATCTCCGCAAAGTGCCGACAGGAGGGGAATGCCACTCCATTGTATTCTTTGGTGAGAAGATGGATTTACAAGGACAATTCGGGGCTGAAGCGTACTCAAAGGACACAGGCGTCTCATGTGCAGACACGCTGACATGAGGCCAAAGACTTTTGCTTTAACTGCAGTGACTGCAGTGCTTCTTACATATGATGTGGCCATTCTTTCTTCTGTCATGTCACCCCCTGAAAGAATTTTGGTGGATAATTTTTCTTGTTCAATGTTTGAGCAAGGTAGCGCCCTGCAACATCAAGTAGCGTGGACACCCAAAGAATATATAGTGGTGTGCCGACTGGACACCAGTTGTTGCCGCAACGAAAGCCAGACACCCAAAGAAGCTCTTCATGAGATTGCAACACGTCAAAGTCTAGTCGCCGACGGTCACCGAATCATAGCACTCTAGTCGCCTATTACATAGCTGTTGAGGTAGTAAGATACGATCAACACGGAATTCTCGTACATCCTGAAACCTATCCACTCCAGAAGAACCGACCCTAAGCGAAAAGCACTAAGCGCCGTCAAAGACGGCATTTGCACTCCAAAACTGTCGAGATGCGATGGATCGGGGCGATGCTACGAAGACAAACCTTCAGAGACCAGCCACAGAGTTCAGGGGCGCGGCCCAGACAACCCGGACACAGAGCCGGGCCACAGAGTTCAGGGGCGCGGCCAAAAGAAGGACAAGAGGAGGACAAGAGGAGGACAAGGCCCGGACACAGAGCTGGGCCACAAAGCCCAGCCACAGAGCCCAGCCACAGAGTTCAGGGGCGCGGCCAGTGAGTGTGGCCAGCTCTTTTTTTCTAAGATGAAGCCCCAACAGTAAACTGTTTGGGGAACGATAGGTTCATGATTGGTTGGTTTATGAAGTAGTTTGATGTTTGTGGCCCGGTTTGCTGGAGAGGAGTAGGGCCGAACAAATAGCGATGTCAATGCCGACAAAAACTCATTGATGAAGCAGTTTGCTCTTGGGGTGAAGGTAGGGCGTACCAAGAAATCGTTTTTCCCCAGATAGCGAAGCTATGGGGTTCTTACTTCAAATAATGGTGAGTTGCCCGTGCGCGCTTTCGAGACAGGTTGCTGGTACTGGGTGCCGGTGCTGGTGCTGGTGCTGTGAGCTGGCTGTGGACGTGGTGGAGCAGGTTGCTGGTGCCGGTGCTGGTGCTGGGGTGTACGTGGTGGAGACAGGTTGCTGGTGCTGGTGCCGGGTGCCGGTGCTGGTGCTAGGTGCCAGGTGCCGGTGCTGGTCCTGTGAGCTGGCTGTGCACGTGGTGGAGACAGAATGCTGGTGCTGTTGCCGGGTGCCGGTGCTGGTGCTGGGTGCCAGGTGCCGGTGCTGGTGCTGGGTGTGCACGTGGTGGAGACAGGTTGCTGGTGCTGGTGCCGGGTGCCGGTGCCGGTGCCGGTGCCGGTGCTGGTGCTGTGCACGTGGTGGAGACAGGTTGCTGGTGCCGGTGCTGCCGGTGCCGGTGCTGGTGCCGGGCAGTGGTGCTGCTGCTGGGTGCTGGGTGCCGGTGCTGGTGCTGGTGCTGTGAGCTGGCTGTGCACGTGGTGGAGACAGGTTGCTGGTGCTGGT